>CAUYQG010060054.1:0-33163 GCA_963574415.1 Tarsius wallacei | reverse complement strand
ATGGGATTAATGGTGGTGGGTATCTATCTGAGGATGGGGAGACACCTCTTATCAACAAGGGTACCTGAACGAAATATTTTTGTATGCCTAACCCCTAACTGTACCCCACAATAACATAATAAAATAAAATAAAATATAATTAAAAAAAAAAAAAAAAAAGAAAAGTTGAAATAACCCAAAGTAAAGACATCGGTTGCTAAGACTGAGGAGGTGACTGAGGAAATGGTAACAATTGTGGAAATTTGAGACATCTTGAAGGTATTTCAAATAGGACATGCTGATGAATTAGATGTGTGGAGTCAGTAAAAGGAGTATAATTTTATAGCTTCAATAATTCAGTGAATAATAGAGCTTTTCACTGAAATGAGAAAGAGTAAGTGTACAGCAGATTTGGGGAGGAAAATGAAGTGTTCACTTTTAAACATGTTAAGTTAAAATGTAAATAGACATATGAGTGCACTTATGAAACAGATGAATTTACAACGAGTTTTCTTTTTGTTAGATCAGAAATAAAAATTGGGGAATCTTTAAAGTCATGAAACAGAATAAGATGAAACTCGGGAAACTATTTAGATGAAGAATAAAAATGGTTCAGTTCTCCTCAGTGCTGCAACATGCATGATCAGAAAAAAAAAAGAGAGAAGACTCTTGCAAAGAGAAACCTTTGAAGAAGATATCTGTGAGGAAGAAGTAAGTGAGGAAAGAGAAAAGCTTGGAGGTTAAGATTTTTTTAACAACCAAATGCAAAATGTTTTCAAGAAAAAGCAGGTGGTAAAGGTTAACATAAAGCAGATGATAAAGATTGGAACGTGGAGTAAGATGGGAATTAGGAGCTTTGGGGTTCGCAAGGCAAAACTTTGTGAAAATGTTGACAATCACATTCTCAGTGGCATAGTCATAAAGAAAAACCAGATCATGGACAAGAGAGATTATTGCAGGAATAAAGTTCTTGAATGAAGGGTAAGAGTTAAAGGAGGTATATAAGGAGGGGATGTGGGCCTGAAATAAGAAGAGGAAAGTGCTTTTTTTTTTTTTTTTTTTGAGTTGGAGTCTCACTCTGTCCCCAGACTGGAGTGCAGTGGCCGCTCCCGGCCACTGCAGCCTCGACCTGCTGGGCTCCGGTGATCCTTCCACCTCAGCCTTCCAAGTAGCCGGAATTACAGGCACGTGCTACCATGCCTGGATGATTTTTTTATTTATTGTAGAGATGAGGTCTCACCAAGTTGCCCAGGCGGGTCTCGAACTCGCGGGCTCAGGCAATTCACTCACCTCAGCCTCCCAAAGCGCGGGATTACAGGCTGAGCCATCAAGCCCGGCTGGAAAGTGCTTTTATATAAGGAGGAAGAAAGACAATGAATGTGGGAACAGAAATATATAAGTAATCAAAGTTGGTAACCATGTTTTTCAAGTTATGGGACAGATAAATGAGCCCATTACACAGGGAAAACAATAAGAAATGGAGAAAGAAGGAAAGAGAGATAATAGATGGAGAAAGATGTTTTTGGATTCCCTGATGCCTCAGTTACTGATTCAAATCTATTCCTGAACTCCAGTTTCATCCCTATCCCTGTGTGGCATAACTTTGTTTTTATACCATATTTCCTACTGTGGTTAAACAAGCCAGAGGAAGTACCTGATGCTTGCAACAAAAAAAATTCAAAATTAATACAAATGGAAGCTGTATTTTACCATTCTGCATATTTGATTCTTGGGAAATTCTGCTTTTCCCCTTTCTGTGAAACCCACAGACAAGGCCCCAGGTTAATCCCTTCAATAGTAGCACACATAATTGTATGTCTAGATTTCCTTTTTTAGAGTGGTTATTTAACAATATTTCCTACAGCTTGTCAAAATACTGATTTACTTTATAGCATGAACATTAAAATCATGTGAGTCGGTGTTCTGCACAAGCCAACTCTCTTCAAGACTATTTTATTTTACTTGACTTGTCTCCATTTTTTTAGAAGTGCATGCTGACCTAATTATAGAAATATGACTCACAGGGGCAATGGCACTCCAGCAGGCCTATACTTCTTAAACTAGTAAGTGATCCTAAGAATTTCCTTTCATGTCTAATTACACCAATGAGATTTTCCTGGACTTGAATCTATGAGAACTGGGTAAAATCTTGGCCACTGTGCCGTCAGCATGATGCATTTTTGTAGATCAGTAACTTTCTTGAAATTCTTCCACATGAGAGTTAAAGAGGCTCTGTTCAGCATGAACAACGCAAAGTGAATAAATATAGAGGAAGCTTGTATACACACTGTATTGTGTACATACAAGGTTCTCCAGAGAAACAACACCAGTAAGTTACACAAAGAGGGACCCAAATAAACCAGAATTATCTTGTGGAGGGCAGGCCCCTTGTAGTACACTCAGAATTTGCTCCTCCAGATCAAATATTCAACTCAAGTTTTTATCCGGAAGTTTTGAGAAAGTTGCCTCACAATTTGCAGGAGAAACGCTCTCAGTACTGGAAAAGAGGTGACTAGTTCTTCCACCGTGACAATGCACTTGCCTACACCACACTTAGTATTCAGCAGTTTTTGAACAAAAATGGCATAAACTTTGCTTCCCACCCAGTCTTACCCCAAGCGACTTTTCTTTGTTTTCCCAGGTGAAAAGAAGTCCTCAAAAGGAACAATTTTGCCAATGTGGAAGAGGCGAAACAAAAAAATGACAGAAGCACTAAAAGCCATCAAAATTAATGAGCTCAAAAACAAAGCTGGTGATATAATTCAGGAAACCTGGTGGTATAATTCAATCATAGTTCAAAGGCCAAAGACCAAGGAGAGCTGATGGCATAATTCCCATTCTCAGGCCAAAGACAGGAGAAATGAAGAGCTGTTGTGTAATACTGGAATCCAAAAGTCAAGAACTAAGAACTCATATGTCCAAGGGCAGAAGGAGACGGATGTCCCAACCCAAGAAGAGAAAAAGAATCTTCCCCTCTTCTCCTTTTTGTTCTATTCTGGTAGGTACTCAATGGATTGGATGATGCCCACCCATATTAGTAAAAGCAAATCTTCTTGACTCAGTCTACTGATTTGAATGTTAATTTCTTCTGAAAATCTCAGGAGCACATCCATAAATAATGTTTTACCAACTCTCTGACATCCCTTAAAGTAGTCACATTGACACATAAAATTAGCCATATATATCTCAACTTATGCCTGGACCCTAAACACACACACACACACACACACACACACACACACACACATACACACACACACCCTTAGAGGAAAGAAGAGTAAAATTTAATGTGACTTCTAGTTAATTTAGCAGTGTAAACTCACCTTTCAATCAATTTGCTCATGTATTAGTTCTTGCTTTATGTTTCTGGCTAGTTTTCCCCAGAAGAGGGGACTCTGTTTACTTGTCTCACCTATTTGCATCTCCATTATTCATTTTACTATCTGATATATCTTTTAAAAGACATTTAAGATGAATCTGAAGGACAAAGGAAATCTCAGTTCATACCAGAATCTAAATATGGAGCCAATAGTTAGCACTACATATAGACTGCTGTTTTATTTTTGGCAAGTGGTTTGCTAGCTCTTCCTGGAAAAAAATGAAATGATTATGGAAAGTAAAGAGAAATGAGAGGCCACTTGTAATGGATTTGAAAATATGTTTGTTTTCTGTTTTGTTTTGTCTTTTTTATTTTTCACTTCAGTCCAAGTTCTTAAGAAGAACTAAAGGTCTCCTTTTGGAGTTGGAGAATAAGATGAGATTCAACCTAGGAGCTATGAGAATGCACCTGACCTCACCTTTAGAAAAATGGTTTGTGTTTAAGCCTAAATCAACAAAACTGATAGTATTGACCTACACTGGTCCTGTTTTTAATTCTAAGGGCTTCTCCTTTAGTTTACAATCTGTTCATTAAAATTCTCTATCTGAAAAAGGGTAAAGATGAATGTTTTAACTCATGTGTGCTAACTGTATGCAACTATAACAACATAACAAAGATTGGGTAATGTTTGTGTAATCGAACTTTATTTTTCACAGTTCTGGAGGTTGAGACATCTAAGATCAAGGTGATGGCAGGTTCGGTGTGTGGTGAGGCCAGGACTCTGCATCCAGGATGGCACCTCAAATGCTGCTTACTTCAAAAGAGGTGAACACTGTATCCTTACATGGCCAGATGCATGGAAGAGTAAAAAGAGTGAAAAGATTATTGCACCTCTTTTATGAGATTATTAATTCTATTCATGATTTAATCACCTTCTAAGTGCCCCATCTATTAATACTATCACATTGGGGATTAAGTTTCAACATATGGAATTGGAAAGGGCACATTCAGACCATAGCAATGAGTACAAAAAATCATTTCATGTTAGTAAATATCAGCTTGAATCAATAGTTTTTATCAAAATATCTGATTATTGTACCTGATTAAGATGTTTTATTATCTGGAGTTCTGGCTATGGAAAAATCACCTAAGCTAAGTTGCTTCAAAATACCTGAAGTCTCCAGTAATTAGAGGTAGATAGCAGCTACTTTCCCCTATCAACACAATGTCAGAGCAGGTTGTATGTTACAATTAACAACTCTTGCCACATCATGGACATTTATTAGCAAGCAGGTGCAACATCATCTTGCCTTCTTTCTGTCCATGTTTAGACCTTGATGGTCCAAGCAAGTGTCTTGCAAGAAAGAGGTATTGAGAGGTAGATGCTAACTGAATATATATATATATATATGATGCATGCATACACATGCACGTCTTTTTGAAAACACTTATTATATATATGTATATATATACACACCATATACCAAAACATTTTTAAAGAAAATCAAGACACAGACAACACAATACTGACGAATCACAGACCTTCAATAGATACTTGTTAAATGTATGTCTGGTCAGATTAGTACAAATGGGTAGAATATATAAAACACTCCTTACAAAATACCATAATAATTCTTAAAGATAAACTTATTAAAGGCAAATAGAATATATCTTTATTAATTGGCTTTGGTAGAAAGGATTCATTATATAAAGTAGCATACATTTCAGGTACAGTTCCTATAATAAGTAATTACAAAGTACAAAATAGTGAGTGGAAGAAAATGGAATGAATAAAGATGGCTCTGTGGCAAGAAATTTAATTTTAAATATGTTGACTTTGGGTTGAGTCAACTGTCTTACTAAGGAAAGTTATAAAGCAAGATGCCTGGTCACTGTAATAAAGATACAAAATTTAATTTCGAGGGTTCTCTTAAACATCTTAAACATTTTCTTCCAATTTCTTGAGATTTGCTTTCTAAAATGGCCCAGTATTTGCTTATTTATTTATTTGTTTGTTTAGAGACAGGATTTCACTCTGTCACCCAGCCTGGAGTGCAGTGGCAAGATCATAGCTTGCTGCAGCCTCAAACATCTGGGCTCAAGGGATCTCCCCATCTAAGCTTCATAGCTCTGGGACTACAGGCATGGCTCTGGGATTACAGGCATGGTCCCCCACACCTGTTTCCTAATGGCCCAGTATTTAGAGATAATGTTTAAAAAAAGACGTGTGCGTGTGTATGCATGCATCATATATACTTTTCCTTGTTTATGTTTAATTATAATTTCATAGTTATTAATAGTTTAAAAAAATGTGGCCAGGTTCTATTTGAAAGGTGTTAGATATAGATACACAGTAGAAACTACTCAGTCATAAAAAGGAATGGAATCTTGTCATTTTCATCAACTTGGATGAACCTGGAGGACATTATGTTAAGTGAAATAAACCAGGCACAGAAGGGCAAATACTTCATCATGCATTTTTGGTATTAAAAAAAACCTGATCTCCTAGAAGTAGAGAGTAGAAAGTACAATAATGGTTACAACAGCCTGAGACTGTAGCAAGAGGTTGTGGGGCGGCGGGGGGAGGGGGGGGCGGGGGCAAGATATTGGTCAGCATGTACAAAATTATAGTTACATAGAAGAAATAGGCATTACATAGCATAGTAGAGTGACTAAAATAAACAATATTATGGTATATATTTCAAAATCACTAGAAGAGAGAATTCCAAATGTTCTTACTACAAGAAAATAATAAACTCTGATGAGATGGATATGCTAAATGTCATGATTTGATCACTACCGATATATACAAGTATGAAAATATCACACTTTACCACATAAATATCACACACACACATAATTAAAAACAAAATTAATTTTTAAAAATGAAAGTATTCTTATTAAAATGAAACCCCAGTAGCTTTTTTTTTTTTAAAGAATTATGGGGTATATGTGAGGATGTGTTGCATAAGTATATTATGTGAAGATTAGGCATCTGATGAAGTAGTTTTTTTTGTTTGTTTTTTTTTTTTGCACCTATGATGAGTTTGAGACATCAAATGCATACTCCATTCCCTCCAACTTTAAATGGCACCAAGAAATGACCTTGTAAAATGTTTACCCATTTCAGTCTAAAGCAGAGTTTCTCAATCTCAACACTATTGACATTTTGGAGCATATAAGTAGTTGCTGTGGGGGACTTCATGCAGAAATTATAGAAGATCCAGAAAGGCAAAATAAACAAAGGGATACAAACTGGTAATCAAATATATTGCCTTGAACTGAACGTAGACCTGAGATTTTAAAACAAATGAACTCATTGAAGTTCAGGGGCAAAAAAAATTATAAAACAGACATGCATTTTTATGAAGCCTGGTAACAGTTTTGATCTCCAAGGCTTAAGAAGATATTTTCAGGTTTCTAATCAGCTTACTTAACAGCTTATTTAATAAGGAAAGAGAATTATAGTTACAAACATTCCCTGTTCTATCAAAGTTAAAGCCCAAATTCAATGGCAAAGGCATACTGCATTTTGACAGACAAAGACAGTAATTTTCAAATGTTTACATTTAAAGGTAAAAGAAAAAGAAATATATAATGTATGAGGATATTAGTTACAGACATAGTCTAAACGAAAGAAAAATTATATTTTTAAAAAACTAAAATAGAGGAAATAAAGGTTGTAGAAGAAATAGGCATTGGTAGAATATATAGGTGAATATTAATGAATAACAAAAAAAGATTATAAATCCCCAAACAAGTAAGATAGTATTCTATGTAAATACTTAAGTACAAGAATGAAAGAAAAAATTCCTTATAGTTTAATTATTTCCTGGGAATATAATTCTAAATTATTTCCACAATTACTGACATTTGGTGGCAAGGAAGGAAAAAGGGAATAGAACATTGTTTATTTTATAATGCTAAGAAATAAATATTAGTTAAATATGATTTTTAAAACATGAATGTAAAAACTGGTAAAGACATGTCTCAAATAACTAAGGGAAGAGGTACAATTTAAAAGTCCTACCATCAAAAGTGAGAAATTGCACAAGAGAAAATACAAAAATATGCTTGAATATAAAATAATATGGAAAAGGCATTCCAATAAGTGTTATCAACATTAATGGGAGTGTGATAGATTCTAATGTTCTAAATGCCTTCAACTCAGGTTTAAAAGTTGTACTTAAAACTTTTTAAAGAAAGACAATAGGAAAGGATGAACACTGAAGGATGACCAGAGTTATATAAAGTAAATGTAAATACAAATATAAGAGTTGGAACAACATTAGCATCTAAGACAATATAATTTAGACTAAAAAGTTTTACATGAAAGGATAAGGATATTTTATAATTATATTTATATATTTTATAATAAATATAGAATTTCATAATTATAAAATATACTTCTGTACTTTATAATATAAAATATTTCTATATTATATAATTATAATCCTATAATTATAAAATATAGAAACCATGTAGCACAAAATATATAATGAGCACAAAAACACAATAAATTAAATAACACTGCTTAGAAATACCTCAAGCAAACATAAAAGTTTTAAAAAGTTGTATCTCACGAATCCATAATGAGAATGAAAGAACTGACACACCCCTTATAGATATCAGTAGCTGAATTTTATTTTTTCTGAGTACAATAGAGTCAAAATAGAGGTTAGCAAAATACAAAAGACAATGATAGAGACAAAAAGGACTGATGGAAGTTTGATAAAGGCACTGATGGATGGATGACGATAGACACAATGTCTATAATTCTTTAAACAACACAGTCTTTCAATGAACTCACAAGTTTAATACTATAAGCATTAGCATTGAAAGATTATTAAGAAATAAATATATTACCTTTCAAAAATATTGTGATGTGGACAAAATAAAACTAGCCTTCAATATATTCATAAAAATCAAAGCGCAAAAAATTGAACTTAAGCATTTCACACAAAAATGGTATGGGGAATGAAATGAAAAGCTTTATATAAATTTAAGTAGAAATGGTAACAATGGTGGGGTGCAATGATTTACACCTGTAATGCCAGCATTTTGGGAAACAAAAGGATTGCCTGAGCCCAGAGTTAGAGACCAGCCTGTGCAACTTGGGGAGACGTCATCACTACAATAAACACAAAAATTAGCCTGGTGTGGTGGCATGGGCCTGTCCCAGCTACTAGGAAGGCTGAGGTGGAAGGATCACCTGAACCCAGGAGGTCCAGCCTGCAGTGGTTGTAATCATGCCACTGCACTACAGCCTGGGTAACAGAGTGAGACTCTGACTCAAAAAAAAAAAAAAGATAAAGGAAGAAAGAAAAGAAAAGGTGACAAGTTCAGACTACCATGTTTCATAAGAAGTAATTTCATTATATTAAATAAATTATCTGTGCCATAATTTGTTACAAAACTGTTAAATGGTAAACTGAATGTCTTGTAATATCACATGATTATGCTACACACATACATATACACACAGTTTTTCAATGACTTATAAAATAAGGGTAGCATGTTTACTTTCTTCTGTTTTACTTTGATATATTTTGATTTTCCTATAATCTGAACATAGCACTTTAACTATCAGGGTTTTAGAGTAATCCTATTTAGTATAAGCTAAGAAAGTTTATTAAAGAAAACAAGTCAGTCTGAAAAACAGGGAAATCCAACATAATTTTAAAAAAAAACTTTGTTAGAGTATATTCTAATCATAAGATCTCCCATATTTATTTGACCAAGTCTTTTAAAGGCAAATCGAATTTTTCATAATTAAATGAACATTCTTCTCTGACTGATACTGACAGAGGAAAGACAAGAGGAACTCAAGAAGCATATCTGCTCCACAGGCCAAGGGTCGCCTCCAGCGCTATATACATATGTCCATTCATTTATAATAATGTAAACATCACATTCTAGCCAAAGATGGGATATATCCACCTGGGCAAATGTTCAGTCATAGTATAATAAAGGTGGGAAACTGACTTTCAGAGAATCTCCAGATATCTATTTTGCTTTTTTTTAGAAATATGTTATATTTACTCAAATAGTTTTCTTTTTCACTTACATGCAATATTAGAAGAAAATAGATAAAATTTTCTCATATTTTAATGCAGTTTCTTCCTCCTTCTTTGTGAGTTGTATTTTGTTTCTTTTTTGTTTTTCCTTTTCCTGGATGTCACTTGTTCCAAAGATTGCTTATTAAGCACATGAGAGTCAAATGGCTTTTAGCAGAGGGAGTGATCTGGACAATAATCAATACCATGCTTCAATTCAAAGCACTTTTATAATGTTTTTAACCATAACTTTGAGAAAATTCCATTTGGGAATCCTTTCTGTGTAAACTAGATGTGCTTTTACAGTGCCAGGATGACAAAGTTAAATTAATGCACCCAGCTGCTTCCCACATGCTGGACTCACCGAGGACAGTTTCCAGCTTCCTTCCCCTGCTGGACCCTCCCTGTAGTCTTATCTCTATCACCTCCCCCTCTCAGAATGACATCCCTGGCTTGATCTCAGTGACCTGGGTAACCTCCATGAAGTAGGTTTTGATAAGAGACAGGATGCAACATGATTCCTCTGAAACAAAATTGGATTAAAAATGCACCCCCTCTCATACAACTGGCATCACACTAGATGCAGACATATGACTATCTCCTCAAGTTTACATTTACAAGTGAGGTAAATATAACAATATGAAATTAAACAAAACTTTGAAAGAATGAAGAAAATTTCATGATCAAATTACCAGCTAGAGTCTCATTAGTGAACAGTTGGCAGGGGGAGGAATTTTGAAGTTCATTTTTTTCCTAACCCAGCATCTTATCTTCTTTCCATTTCTTGACACTATGTCTGGGCCAGTGGTGGTGGGGGGGTGCGGGGCGGGGGTAGAGAGAGAGAGAGAGAGAGAGAGAGAGAGAGAGAGAGAGAGAAGAAAAAGACGTTTGTTAAGTGTTAGGCTAAATAATGTCTCCCTCCAAATATTCATGTCTGAATCCCCAGAACCTGTGAATAGTTTATGACACATGACAGAAAATAACTTTGCAGGTGTAATTTAAGGTTACAGACCTTAAAATTGGGCGATTTTCCTGATTAACTGGAGAGAGGCAAATCTGATTACATGAGTCTTTCAAAGCACTGCATTTTCCCTGATGGGTCAGAGAAATGCGGTGAGAGAGGAAAGCAGGTGGAAGGAGAAATTAGAGAGCTTCCAAATGTGAGACAGATTCAACTTTAATATGCCTTTCCTGGTTCTAAATTAAAAGTGGTCACAAGTCAGAACTGGGAGGAGGACTCTAGGAGATATAACCAGTCTCCAACTTGACAAGGTAGAAGGAGGTGGGAAGCTTAGACGTACCACCACAAGAAACTGAAGCAGGCAATAGTTTGATTCTTTTCCATCTCCTTGGGTAAGGAATCCCACCCCAACCGGCACTACAGTTTTAGTCCAAAGTGACCCTGTGTCAGACTTCAGACCTATGTGTTTTAAGCTGCTAAGTCTGTGGTAATGTATTACATACAGCAAGACTAGAAAACTAACAAGAATAGATAGTTGAATATAGACATGAACACACACACACATATTTTTTAACACCTCAACCTAAAGAATAATGATGCAGAATTGTAGCAGATACCTGAACTTTGAGCACCCAAATTAGACAAATCAGGCACACCTAAATTGTGACATAAATCTTAAAGTGAACAAATATTTTAAACATACAGGTTAACATCAGGTGAGGTTCATCTCTCTTCACTCATAAATAAACTTCACAAGTGGGTATTCAGTAAAAGAAGAAATTTATACAATATATCCATTTTTATCTACATAAAGACTTTTATAAGAGGAAACAAAAAATATGCAAATAAATAACTCAATGATAACTGTAAAAACCATGGCATCATTTCTCTCTGAAAGCCTCAATCACAGTGTTAAGATGTGAAATTATCTACATGCGTTTTGACCTCTTTTCCCCTGAGTAATCATTTTCCTCTAATCTCAGTAAGTCTGAGACCACAGCACATGCAAGGAGCACTTCATCAGGAAAATCAACGTTCCAAAAATTTGCAATGGAAAATAAAACGTCTTGGAATTGCTTTTATTTTGAGATTCTGATAAAGAATTTTTCCAGCCATCCTCACTGATGTTAAGATGATTGAATTAAGTTGAGATGTTCTGGTCAGGAAATGAAAACAAGGGATGTTACCGGCTCCCATCTGAGAGTTCACTGTCCCAACGTGACATGATCCCTGAATTAAACCCAAAACATGCACCACACTGTCCCTGCAGCTCAGAGCTCACCCGTTGACCACAGCTGGAATTTGTAGGCTGGTAGAAAGCATGGAAAAGAAACTAGGCACTGGGCTGATTTGTAGCCTGAGAGAGGACGAAATTGCCTAGAGTAATGGCATAGCAAACACTTTGCTACTGACAGATGGGATCCAATTTTGTCACCATAATTCTGCCAAAGTAGGCTGGTAAAGTTCAGAAAGTACTAGGAGGAATAATTAAGGCAATGGAGGATTGATTTTAAAGGAGAGATTAAAGGAATTTTACACGTGTTACTTGGCTGAGCAAATATGAACTGGGGTTATGAAAACTACCAATAAATACTTGAACGATCTAAATTATTGGTAGGGAAATGAGAATTTTAAGTAATAAACAAAGCATTATAACGTGGCACCATGTACTCAACTAAAGTTGAGAAATACATGCAAAATTGATTCCACTTCAGAACTAAAACTACTATAGGAAGATGCAAAGTTTGAGGACTTTATTCCTATAATAAGGAAAAAAGTTAGGAGATATAATCAGTCTTCTCTTAGTGTCTCTGGGATAACTAGGAGTATGTAAACAGAGTGCTGTTTTTAAGGCTGAAAGAGTCTTTGTGGGTATGTATGTGCATGCACTCAGAATTGCATCACTGGGTAAGTTTGAATGTATTTTGAGGTAAAGCTGATTCATGGTGCCTGTTAGACACTCAGAGAACAATCTCTTGCTGTTTCCAGAAAAGCTGAAAGTTGATACACATTAGCAAGTAACTGCTGAGAAAGATATCATGTGTCCCTCAAAAGTGTGTGCTCCGTCAATTCCCCCAAACTGAATGGCAAAGCAGATTAGTTTCTCTCCTTCTCATCTTTTTCCAGTGCAAAGTCTCTCATTTTTATGGGGAAGAGAAGGATTTGCTGTTGTAAAAAAAAAAAAAAAGGTATTTTCCCCTGACTTTTCTATGATTTCTTCAGCATATAAAAAAGTAGACACAGTAAAACTAGAAAGCCAAGCAGTGGAGGGTCTCCACCACAAAGCACAATTGCATGGCGGGAGATCCAAAAACAAGTTTTTATCTCTCCCCCTCCTCCCAAGATTACCATTCTATCAGTTTTCTCATAAAGCACAAGGGAATATAACTATTCTTTTCTTGGGTAATCTGTTTCCAAGATCTTGCTATGGCTCTCAGATTAACACTATTTAAAATCTAAGAAAAAAAAAAAATTTATCTACAAGTAAAGACAAAAGGATACAAAAGACATTAAAATTATATAGTTAGAAGGAATATGCTCAATCTATTGATCTATTGTAGGACATGGAGACAAAAGTCAATAGCATTGTACTGTGTGCTTGAAAATTGCTAAGAGAATAGAGTTTAAATATTGTTAACCACAAAAAAATGATAAGGATGTGAATATGTTAATTAGCCTGATTTAGCCATTCACACTGTGTGTGTGTGTGTGTGTGTGTGTGTGTGTGTGTGTGTGTGTGAATGGGGGAGGGGGTTACTAAAAAATGTAAACAAATTTTAAGAGATGTTATCTATGTATTACTTTTTGAAGTTGGATTAAATTAGGATAGCAATGTGTGGTATGATGTTCACTCAACCGAGCTTCTGCTATTTTCTTTGATTGTCCTGCCTGTTGACACTAGTATTCATCTGATTAACACCCTCTTTTGAGCGAATGTCATACTTAAAATGCATATGCATTTTTTGACACCTCCAAATTCGAAATCGTATGTTGTACACAAAAAGCACATATAATTTTTAATTGTCAATTAAAAATGAAAAAGTAAATGATATTAATTTAAAGCTGCAAGTGTATATATGGGAATCCACAGGAATTGCTTTGAGATCCCACAGTGGAACACTGAAATGTTCATACTTTATCCTGTGCTTTATGATGTATGTCTTACTCACTGAAAAGGCTACGGGCCGCTGGTCTCCACAGCCAGCATCTAAGATTGTTAGGTTAAATTTATTATGGTGCTAACCCAGAGGACCCTATGTGCTTCATAAATGTACTATTCTGTTGACAATACAATAATATCCATTTAGTAAAAATATGGACAATTCCAAGCAATGAAAATATGAGTGAGTTATCAAATATAACACTTTAAAACTTAATATAGCATTTGAAAACTTAAAATGACTAATGAATTGTTTTAGTCAAGAAAGAAAACTTTGATATATGGGAAATTTACCTAATAATAATCTCTCAAGGTATTTATTTGATGGCTTGAAATTGCTGCATATTCAAAACATTTTTTGTGAACTTTTTTCCAACTCTTCCATTTGCATCAAGAGAAAGAGAAAAAGAGTATTACGATACTTCTGAAACTGGACCTTTGTCAGACATCACTTTTCACAAAGGTAAATAGATCTCTTTGAAAGGATTATCCAGGATAGTAGGGATGGATAATTATGTGTTTATATTATTTACATATGAAAGAAGTGATCTTACATTTCACAAATTAATATCATATTATTGGGTTTTTTTTTTGTTTTGAGTTGGAGTCTTACTCTCTCGCCCAAACTGGAGTGCAGTAGCACGCTCACAGCCACTGCAGCCTTGACCTGCTGGGCCTAGGCGATCCTTCCACCTCAGCCTTCCAAGTAACTGGAACTACAGGCACACGCTACCATGCTTGGCTTGTTTTTTAAATTTATTGTATAGACGAGGTCTCACCAAGTTGCCCAGGCTGGTCTCAAACCAATGAGCTCAGGCAATCCTTTCACCTCGGCCTCCCAAATTGCTGGGATTATAGGCTTGAGCCACTGCACCCGGCCTAATATCATTTTATTAATAATCACTTTCTCTAAAAGTTACTTTTTCTCACTGTACTCTCTAAAAACAAACACATTTATATTTTATTTAGAATATTTTTAAAGTATTTAATTGAACACACTAGATTTTATTTATTTTTATGTTTGTCTCATTGCACAGGTCCTAATGACCTGCAATCTCTGGGGCTAAGCTTACACTGAATTTATATTTTCCTCCCATTGACTTCATCTACGAGGGGGGACCCTAATAAAATAGAATTTATTTATAAAATATTGTGTATTTATTTTTACGTGTTTAAACTTGTCACCTTCAAAGTACTCTCGATTTGATGCAATACACCTATCAAGATGCTTGTTCCACTGCTCAAAACAGTTTTTGAACTCATCAATGTTGATGCCTTTTAGTGTTTTTGCTTTTTTGTTTGTTTGTTTGTTTCACTTCTTTCACATTGGCAAAATAATTCCCTTTGATGACTTTTTTCATCTGGAGAAACAAACAAAAAAGTTATTCAGGGTGAGATCTGATGAACAGGGCGGGTGGGGCACAAGGGTCATGCCTTTTTTTTTTTTTTTTTTTTTTTGGTCAAACACTCCTGAACACTCAGTGTGGTGTGGTCAGACACACTTGTAAATCATTCATGATAAAATGGGCAAAAGCGTTGAAAGAATCTCCAAGAAAAAATATTCACTGAAGACAAACGCAGCTTCTCACACTAGCTGATACACTGATGCGGATGGGTTCACAGAACATTTACCTAGTGGAGGAAGCCTGTATTACAAGGGGCCTGCTGGCCAAAAAGTAATTCCTGTTCTTTGTATACAGTTTTCCTATCCACTTCCTTTCCAAAGCCATTTAATTATCTTGTTTTGACATCAGAAATACATATTGTCATGTAGTCAGAAATTCACAGTGATCAAAGTATTATTACCTTGAGACAGAAAAAAATGGGACACATTACAAAGTCTGCTGTTACTCTGAAATATGTGCTTTAATACATTACTGCTCCATGTATTTTTTTACCATACAAAGTTATTAATCTCCTTGTAGACAGCAAACTGACGTTTTTACTCCCAGATTGTACTTGGCTCCAAGTTTATTAATTGCTTCTTTTAAAAATATTTGAAAGTTACTATGTAATTTATGAAGCAAACATTTTTGTAGCTTAAGGCTATTTGTAATTACATTCAAGAAATTAAATTAAAAATGCTTCAATTAACATATTTTAAGACCTTAGCTAACTTCTCTTTTTTTAGTACTTAACTTTGATTTTATTGTTTTTGCTTATTTTCTACACGTGTTTTGTCTTCTACAGCATAAATATGCTATTGCACTTCTTAAATGTTATATATTTTTGCATATGTGTTGTAACAATTACCACAGCTTAATATACAGAGTTAAAGCTCTTCAAATCAAAAATATAATTTTAAGATTAAAACTCTTTTCTTTATATACTAATTTTTCTGGAAAAAAAAATTGAGTACATCTTTAATCCAGCAAATTTTTATTTTTTTCAAAGCTTGTTCTTAGAAGACATGCCAAAGATGTTTTGGATCAAAGTTTGACAAATATTTTTGAAGGCTGGGTCAGTTTAGTGAAGCTTAAAAAGCAGTGAACTTTAGCATGTTTGCTAAACTTCGGCAAACCACTTAACCAATTCAAAGATGCATTTCCTTTTTGGTAAAATAAGGCTGGGACTTCTGGCATTTTTGAAATCTATTATTAAAAAATAAATGAATAGATTCACTGAGTTATTAAAGGAAGGTCATAACCCTTAAAATACTTTTTCTCTAAAAGGTGCTTTAAATATATTAATTTCAAAAGGAAATATACCACATAATACCATTACTATCCTTCAATATTGACCATAATAACAGATAATTATTTAATTATATGCATGTGTATAAAATTGAATGAAGCTAAATACATTCTTAAAAACAGGCACACTGATAATTTGAGTACAAATCTAACCTAAAATCCTACCTAAAACAAAGAGATTTCCAAATATGATCATAGTTTATTCATAGTCCTAGGAAAATAGGAACACTGCCATTTAACATTAATATAGATTGGGGATACAAAAAAGGTGAATAAGTTTCTTCCTCAAATTCCAGTTGAAAATATTTTTTGTAGCTGACAGAGCTAAAATTCAAAATACTTAAAAATCACTTTGAAATATAATTACAATATCCTGGTGTTAGGAAAACAATCATTCACAACATCTTAGGACCACAGTTAGATAAAAATATGAACCATTCTATTGCCAAACACTTTATTTTATGCTTTATAGTAAATATCATGCAGCAGTCATCAGCCTAGGAGACTCTGGGTCACACAGTCAATGTCTAAGAATGCTAGATTTTTGTAGTAGCCATGTGGTTTTTGCACCTCTCAAGAGTAAGATCTTGTTATATTTTCATTATTATAGTTAATTTTTAACCATCTATACCTATTTATACTTTTTATTTTCTCAGAATACTTTACATGTTATCATTTACTTTAAACCTTCTTGAAAACTAATTTAATCACAAATAAATTTCTACCCTGGAAAAATTAATTCTTCCACCACTGATAATCCCTTAGTACATTACAAAAATAAATTATGATAAGAACCAAGGATAATAAAAAACCAATTCTATATTCTCTATTTACAGTAGACAAAATATTAAGATTTTAGCTTCTGTTCTTCATATTCTTTATAATAATGTTGATGGCATATCAGCAAGATGATTAACAAAAATTTTCCAATGTGTCTTACAGAAACATAAATTTAAACAACCATCTATACAAAAACTCACTTTTGCAAAAGTTAAGAAATCCAGGTAAGATATTACAACACATAAATGGAGCACAAAATTAGAAAAGATGGATTGAAGAGGGTAGGAAACATAGTTTCACCTTATCCACATCACCTTTCCCCCAAGATTGTATAGCATAACACACTAGCAAGAGTAATACCCTCTACATGGGGAAGAAGACTGAAGGGAGCATCTTCCTTCACTGTGGTCCCCAGAACCATATCCCTCCAGGCCTAGCTTTTACACTCACCCAGCACCAGGTTAGCTCTCATGCCTCAGGATCCAGGCTGGTCACCATGGATCTTTGCCTAATGTCTGCCCTCATGCTCAAGCTTGAAGTTATTTGGGGAACAGGATAACTTTCATAGATTCAGAATTCAGGAAAGCTCACATGAATACAGGCTAAAGGCTGGGCCTTGCATCCTCAGGCTCCAGGTCTACCACCATGTACCCAGGCACCTGACTTTTTCACATAGATCCAAGCTCCAGACTTACCCCAGTAAGGCCATTCTTCAGACTCACACCTGAAAACCCTGGCACCAGTGTGGACCCTATAGACTCAAAATTCAGGACCACTGACCTAGGTAATAGGCCAGTTAACCCAAGGACTCCAACAGCAAGTACACCCACAGATCCCAGCATTCACCCTTCCCAGACCCCGGTGAAGGGTCTTTCCTCACCGAAGTCAGTCTGTAAAGACTGGAAGGGAGGTCTGCTTCTTCAAATGCATAGACACAAGTACAAGGTAACAAGGTTTTTGAAGAACCAGGAAGCATGTGATCACTAAAAGAAAAAATTAAGCACTAGAAAATGACCCTAAATAAAGAAGATTTCTGAATGGCCTGACGAAATATTCAAAATAACCCTCCAAAGAAGCTCTGAGAACTACAAAATCAGACAATAGATAACCATATGAAATAATAAAGTAATACATGAGTAAAATTAGAACTTTGACAAAGAGAAAACTTAAAAAATAATAAAACAGAAATTCTGAGGCTGAAGAACACAATGACTGAAGTAAAAAATTCCACAGAAAATTTCAACAGCATGCAAATGCTTCTTGTCTTGCAATGTGGTTGCATTCTGATAAACTTAATTATATGTTGAAAATATTGTTAAGTCAAAATGTATTCAATACATGTAACCTTCCTAACATCATAGTTTAGCCTATCTTAAACATGCTGAGAACACTTACATAAGCCTATAGTTTGGCAAAATCATCTAACAAAAAAACCTACTATATTACAGTGTTGACTATTTCATGTACCATATATTGCTAGCCCAGGAAAAGATCAAGATTCAAAGTACATTAAAATTGCGATGGTTTGGCACTATTAAAATTTCAAAAACTTATGAGTCAAACCATTGTTAGTCAGGGATGTATTGGTCAAGCAGAAGAATCGGTGGGCTCAAAGAAAAAAATAAAATAGAGTGAATAAATATTACAGAAGTTTTAGGTCAACATTAAGCAAAAAATATATGCACTATAATAATTTTAGAAGGAACAGAGAAAGAAAAAAGTGACAGAAAGTTCATTTAAATAATAATAACAAGCCAGGCTTGGTGGCTCAGCCTGTAATCCCGCACTTTGGGAGGCTGAGGTGAGTGGATTGTCTGAGCCTGCGGGTTAGAGACTCACCTGGGCAACTTGGCAAGACCTCATCTCTGCATTAAATCAAAAAATTAGCCAGACATGGTAGTGTGCACTTGTAGTACCAGCTACTTGGAAGGCTGAGGCAGAAGGATCACCGGAGCCCAGCAGGTCGAGACTGCGGTGGTTGGTAGCGGCCACTGCACTCCAGTCTGGGTGACAGAGTGAGACTCCAACTCAATAATAATAATAATAATAATAATAATAATAATAACAATAACAGAAAACTTCCCAAATCTGGAGGGGGAAGTGAACAACCAGGTCTGTGGATCCAAGAACTCCAATTAGATCATATATTAGAAGCTCTTCATTTAGATGTTATAATCCAATTTCAAGATAAAGATAAAGAAAAAATTCTGACAGAAGCAAGAGAAAAGCTCTTCACATGTAAAGAAAACTCCATAAAACAAAAAGCAAATTTCTCAGCAGAAACCTTGCAAAAGAGAATTACATAATATAATAAAAGTATTGAAAGAAACAAAAAACTGTCAACCAAATATACTGTATTCTGCAAGCTGCTTCTCAGGAATGAAGGAGAGCGATAAATACTTTCTCAGAAAAACGAAATCTTTTTTTTCACTATCACACTTGCCTTACAATAAATAGCAAGGGGAGTTCTCAAGTAAAAATCAACTAATATTAACTAACAACAGAAAAACACACAAAAGTATAATACTCAATGTAAAGATAAGAAAAGAATCACATGCATAATACTCTAATGCTATAAAAGTGGTGCATAACTCACTTTTAACTCAAGTGTGAGAGATAAAAGTTAAAAGACAAAAGAATTAAAATAAATTTAGCTACAATAATTTGTTAATAGATCACTGTATGCAAAAGATACAAATTGTGACATAACATAAAATGTGCGGAGAGGAAAAGTTAAATATAAAGTTGTTGTATGTAGTCATAGTTAAATGATTTTTAACTTAAAATAGACTTTATAACAATAAGATGTTTTATGTAAGCCTCATAGTAACCACAAATTTTAAAAAGTATAGTAGATACACAACAGATAAAGAGAAAGGAATTAAAGAATACCACTACAAAAAGAAATCAAATTACAAAGTAAGTCAGAAATAGAGGAAAAAATAAACTATAAGACAGTAACAAAACAACAAAATGGCAACAGTAAGTCCTTACCTATAATATAATTTATTTAAATTTGAATGAATTCTATTCTCCAATCAAAAGATACTAAGTGGCTAAGTGGATGAAAAACAATATCCAACTATATGCTGCCTATAGGAGACTCACTCAATATTACAGCTTTGCGAACACACATAGGCATAAAGTGAAGAAATGAAAAAAGATAGTCTCTGCACGTTGCAACCAAAAAAGGGCAGAAATAGCTATGCGTATATGAGATAAAATAGACTTTAAGTCAAAAATTGTCCCCAGAGACAAAGAAGGTTATTATATGTTAATGAAGTCAGTTAATGAAGAGTATTTAGTAAACTGCATACTAACATACACCCAACATGGAGCACCTAAATGTGTAAAGCAAATATTAACAGAACTGAAGGGAGAAATACATAACAGTACAACACATTGACACTTAGAAAAAGTTTATGTAGACACCCACATCTGTAAAGTAAGCAAATACACGGCAGAGAGAATGAACTAGGGTCACGTCTAGGAGCTCTAGACCATTTGGCTTGATTTGGACTTAGAACAATACTGCTATATTTTTCAGTGTTACTTTTACAGTGATTCCAAGTTTTCTCAGTTGAATTAACGTGTACGTTAAGCCTCTTGTCACATATAATAGAAAATTAAACTCAAACCTAATCTTCAAGAAAAAAAAGCAAAAAGTAGAATGTGTCAGGATAACTGCTACCAGGAGGGTAAATCAAAACATTCAAATTTTATTTTTAGTCTATATCTCGGTTTACTTTTGGTACCTTTTCTGTTTCCATCTTTCCCTATAGGCTTTCAATTTCTGTTGAGAATACACTTCCAAAATGATTCAGAAATATGACCTACATTTTCAGAAAGGGTAACTTCCTTTTTTTCAACAGTTTTCTAAAGTCTGGCAATCAAGTCTCACTGCATTGTGTGGCATATCATGTCCTTTCAACAATCACTGTGACTACGGGAATGCAAAATTATGATGTCAATGTCAGACTCACATGATTTCAAATGGACTCTGGGAATAAAAAACATTCAAACAATGTAGACAAACACAATGTCCATCATAAGAAGAACCAGTTAAGTCGGGTGGACACATATTTGTCCAATATGCCTCCTTTCAAAATGAAACTGTAACAGAGAATAGAACAATACTAAACTTCCTAGTGAGGAATATTAGGGAATCAAGTTGATAAGGAAAAGAATACAGCAAAAAGGTATTGTTGACAATACATTCTGTTATTTATAATTTTTTAAATGGTGTTTGCTATTTTTGGCTCAAGTAAAGACAAATATATCTTTTATTGTTTGGTTTGTCTAGTTTTCAGTTTTCTGGAATATGATTCATTTAGAACATTTTTTATTTGACTACATTTAAAGCAGTTTAAGTGTTCTTTATCAGACCTATCTCAATCTTCATTTCAAAGTTTAATTTAAGAACTATCACACTTGTTATCTTAGACACTAATTGTAAAGAACAGATAAAACTTACTTTGCAGAGTCCATTTGAAACACATTGGACTTTCAGCAATGCTATTTTTATTAAAATTACATTTTAAAAGATATCTACTTTACTCCACAATTTTTATTTATATTATATTTGTGTTGGAGATTTAATGTTCCAATTTTAAAAGAAAGTATTACCATCTGCTTTTATAAAATTAGGATATATATTGAGTGCAAATGTGAACTCTATTTTTAACACCATACTCACTGTCATAACCAAAAATAGATCACACCTTCTGCAGACCCAGGTTTAATTGGAATTAATGAAAGAATAGAAGTTACTATTTAGCAACATTTTATGTAAATACACATAAAACTATATAATTACTCCTCACCTTATCTCTGTAATTTACTTTTCAGTGGATTAACTATTAACCTTGCTACTTCCACATCTAATCTAAGAAAAAAGAAGCCAGTTGTTCACTGACTAAAGAAAGATATCTGATACAAATACAATTTATTTTACTGTATACAGTGATAAAATATATAGTATAATTATATGAGAGGGGACCCAAACAGCCAGGAATTTATTTATTAAAAATGTGTATTTATTTTTACATGCTTGAACTTTAGTCACCCTCAAAGTACTCTCCATTTGACTCAGTACACCTATCGAGATGCTTATTCCACCATTCAAAACAGTTTTTGAACTTATCAATTTTAATGTCTTTTAGCGATTGTGCCATTTTTTGTTTCACCTCTTCCATACTGGCAAAACACTTCCCTTTGAGGACTTTTTCATCCAGGGAATCGGGAAAAAAACTTGCTCAGAATGAGATGGGGTGAATAAGGAGGGTGGGGTTCGGGAGTCTTGCTGTTTTTGATCAAAAACTGATGAACACTTGGCACGGTGATAGCAAGTACACTCTTAAATCACCCATCATGAAATGGGCAAATGCATTGAAATAATCTCCAGAAAATTCACTGAAGCTGCATGCAGCTTCTTACAACAATGGTAGCTGGTATACTAATGCCTATGGGTTCCTAAAACACTTACCTAGTGGGGAAACCTGCACTACAAGGGCCCTCCTCACCTTCAAAAAATAATCTCATTTTTTTGGTTTCTTCCTCATAGAATATGCAGTACACCAAATGTATCATTGATATGATATGTCAAATATATACATATCACCTGAAATGTATGTATCAATATATGTATTCAAACATATATAAAAATCAAGTATGTGTGTGTGTAAAACTGCATCTTTCCTGACAAGGGCATCTTTGATAGTGGTTAACATTCTTCCAGGAAAATTTTCAACATAAACTCCAGCTGAGCTTTACTTTGCTGGTATATGTTTTATAGCTTTGTTAACTTCATGTGTAATGAATGACCCCTTAACTAACTGAAGGAAGGGTCAGAATGGATAGGCCATTTTTGTCTGTGAATGAACAAGAGGGCACAATACTTACACTAATGACGGATACAAAACTCAGTATTCTTATAGTGATTGGCAAGTCTCCAAGCAAGCTGACAGTTACTGACAAAAGTTGTTTGTTTTGTTCTTTACTCTGTCTCATTTAAAGATAGTGTTTAAAATAATGAGTTTTTGCATATACATGTGTAAAATTATTTTTTTATAAACCATTGAAATTACACCATTTTTGTTAGATTTTTTTTTCTTTTTTTAAAAGTTTATTTTTTTGTAAAGATGTGGAGTACAAGATAGGATTAAGTACATAAGTAGTCTTTGTGCAGTTGAAGTTTGGGTCCCCAACTGGTCCTCACTTCCCCTGATTTAGGATCAGGCTCCTTTAGTGACGTTACATGCTACCCACCATCACCTTCCTTCCCCTGGCAGTGTCTGGTTACTGCTGATCTCTTTCTTGTAGTATTTTGATAAATGTTCAGGAACCACTTATGAGAAAAAACATATAGTATTCAGTTCTTTGTTTATGTGATAGATCAATGAGTTTGATGGACTCTAAATCCATCCAAGTTGTTGAGAAGTCCATAATTTTGTCCTTCTTATGTGGTATATATATATATATATATATGATGGGGTTCTACACCGATTTTTAAATTTTAATGGAGCATTTTGTTCCAAAACAATCAATTTGAAATCAAAACATTCTTTGGGTAGCATGTGGCATGGGTGAATTTACTGACATGGCATTTGTGTAGAAGCCTGAATGATGTAATAAGGTGGGGAAACAGGGAGCTGAAATGAGTAAAGAGGAGGACATGAAGGAACTTACATTGAAAACATGATAAATGCTTTAATAGTTTTATTACTTGTTCAAAAATTTAAAATACAAACTGATTTTTATTTTTCTTCTTGAAGTATTTTCTCTATGTAAGCAAATGTAAGGGTGGAGAAACACATTTTAAAAAGTAAAGATGGATTAAGCGAGGCTGTCTCCAAGTAAAATTTCATGTAGTTGAAAGGGGAAAAAAAATCACACAGACAGGAAGAGGGAGCCTCAGGAACACAAAAATGGGCAAAAAAGGGGAAAGCAAGGGTGACTCATAGAAAGGGTAATGACACTTTTAAAATCTTTCCCTGCTACTACTCTGACTTAAGCCTTCCAAAATGCATCAAATAAGGTAACCTATTTTTCAATAACTCTGCTATGTTGATTTCAATTTGTGATCTTTTATTTTTCAACTATGTTTAAAATTCGTAGAATCAAAGGACCTTTCAATCTCCTAACATTTCTTTATGTTCTCTAAGTAACCTTATTAGAAAGGCTCTGCTGGTATATTTTTCTTTCAAGCATTCATTTCCATTCCTCTTGGTCTTCTGCATGCAGAATCTCAATTATCTGTTGCCAGGGAACAATCCTGCCCTTGGCTGAGTCAGAACATCTGGATACTGATCTCATGGACCTTGGAAGATAAGCAGAAAATAAAATTGTTCTGAATTCCCGATGTCTTCCCTAATAAGCATTTTGTAAAAGAATTATAGTCTCTGTGGGGAGCGGAAGAATGATTGAAATGATCACATTCAACCTTGGATTAAAGATGTTGTTCTGAACCATCTGATAAAGAGGAGTGGGACTGAAGAGAGTTTGGGGTCCCGACATTCGGGCTGAAACTGAAAAAGTGACTGCAAGAATCAGTCTGAAAAAGAGTGAAATTTTGGCACTTGGAAAAATATTTATCTTGGCAAATTAGCAAATTTTCGTCAAATCATGGAAACAATTCTATTCGGAAAACATGAAATGTTGGATTACAAAATTTTAACAGACCCATGTTATATGCAAACAAGAAAACTGCTTAGCAGAAATGTCTGCAGAGTGTTTATCCTCAAGTTTCAACATAGTTATACAAAGCTGTTAGCTTTCCATTTACAAGAAAATAGCAAATCATTGCAGTAACTAGATAATTTAAATAGTTAGTCTATTGACTCAAAGCAAAGATACATTCAGTAAAATTATCTTCTGCAGTGACACGCCAGTAATATTTTGGTGAGTAGCTATCTGATACAAAAGACTAGGAATGCATTTATTTGTAGATTTTTCCTCACCAACATTTCTTTACAAATACTCTGTTAAGACAGACCACATCACACTAAAAAGTAATGACCTTTATAAATGTGAGTTGAAATCAACTTCTCCTTAGGTAGCTCCATTCTCTCATAATATTTTCAATAATTTAAACTTGCTAGAAAAATTTCAAGAGCAGTTAAATAATACTCATTTTCTGCACCTACATTGCCTGATTTTTAACATTTTGCCATCTTTCCTACAACCATTTGATTTTTTTCTATCTCTTTCTTTCTCCCACAGACACACAGACACGCACACACACACACACACACACACACACACACACACAGAGAGAGAGGGAGAGAGAGAAACACCCATCCTAAAACACTATGTACCTTTTAAAGAATGGCAACAAATTATTTGGCATTTATTCTAATGAGATGTGAGGTCTTTTTTTATTGTGGGTGGGACTGTGAAGAACAGAGAATGGTAGAATTAACATTAAGCTAGGTCAATCAAATACCCTAATTTGTTATTGTGACATCCTAGGCTAGGTTCTAAAAAGTCCTGATTGTGATTGTGATGGCTTTGTAATGCGATAACTTGGCTAGACTAAACTTGAATGGCATATTTCAAGAATTTTCTTCCATGTGTCTTTTTATGTAATGTGGGACTAAATAGAGATGTAAGGACTAAAAATGATTGTAGGGAGTAGGGAAGAAAAGCAGACACCATGTTGTAAGTCATAGAGGCTGCTGCTGATCTGCTGATTCATCTCACTGGCGTGAAGCACTAGCTAAATCTGCAACTTCTCTACCTTCCCCTTAGCTTCTCATTCAGTTTTTTTGACTTCTAGGTCAGTTGTGTGAGCATGCGCATTCACGTGCGTGCGTGTGTGTGTGTGTGTGTGTGTGTGTGTGTGTGTTTAAATACATGAAAAAAAGGCCCAGCATTTCCCAAGATTCTCTTGTCACCAAGGTCAGAGGCAGCAAGAACTAACTTGAGTTTCAGTCTGTTTTCATGAGGATCTAATTAGTGCTTGTGGGTTCTAGCCTGCCCTTGTCTTCTCTGAATTACATTCATGTTCTCTTCCTGACTTCTTGCTCTCAAACTTCATCGGATGCAAAGATGAAAGCCTTATAGAAGCTGCATAACCTGCTTATCCAGTTGTGCAAGGCTAAATTTTGGTGTGTGTGTGTGTGTGTGTGTGTGTGTGTGTGTATACTCTCTTTCTCTTACTTGACTGAAACAGGGCAGAATTTGATACCAGAATGGTTCTAGACAAAAAAAAAAAAATCTTAAAGGCATTTCTTTTCTTAATTAGTTCTGAATTTTCTAAAATTTATTCTCTGATTTGATTATATTTGCATTCATTAATGATATTGTTTCTAGTGGTAAAAGGGGACAAGTAGTTCAGGGCATGCTACAGCAAGCATTTACCAAAATATCATTTGTAAGTGCCTGTAATCAAGTACCTACAGAAGAAATGATGCCAAGTGACAAAGTATTTGCTACCTTAAAGCACTTAGTCAGAATTAGTATGTATGATGAGGTTAGTTGGTATATGAGTTTGCTATGGGTGCAACAGAAATTAAATCTTCTCTATATGAGCCCCAGGAGGTAGAAACCACCTTGGAAATAAAACTAGGGCCCGCTGATACAAGTTAGAGGAAAAGAGTCCTTGGCCCAAAATAATAAACAATATTTTTAATGCTCAGAGTAATCCAAGGATAAAATAAGCTCCCTTGAAAAAATTATTTTTCTTACTGAAGATCTCTACACTCTACCTGAACTACAACATGGGGGATGGAAGCAGGCACTACAACGGAGAACATCCAAGCATCAAATTATTGATGAATTTTTATAACTTTTAATATTCTTGTCATTGACTCTGTGGCTAGAAGTTAGTGAGAACTGAAATTTTATATTTTGTATCTGTAAATCACCTACAGCATCTACAAAATAGTGAATGTATAAAACATGTTAAAATTAATATATGAATATACTATTACACAGCTAATATGATAAAGTTATAAAAGTTATATGGCAATTATAATATATCAGGACATATTGTATGAGTATTGTTTTATTCTTTGTTCATATATTTGATAAAAATACTATATGTGTGAAAATAAAAAAGATTCCAAATAAATCATCTATTAATCATGATAGTTGCTTTTACCATAAACATTATTGTATATATTTGTTATAAGCAACATATTATTGAGAAAAAAACTGCACCAAATATAATAGTTTAAAATAAACAACAATTATTGTTTCTTATTTATCTACGAGTTTGCTAAATAGGTCTGCTGATCTAGCCAGCTGATGCTCCCAATTAAGATTGCGCAAGTGTTTATGATCAAGAATTTGTGGTGAGTTGGCTAAAAACAGGCTATGTATGAGATAGTTGAACCATTAGACTCTGTCCACATGTCTCAGCCACAACAAAATAGCTAAGGTTTTTTTTTAGGTCTTGGCAGAGTCCCAAGAGAACAAGTAGAGACATGCAGGGCCTCCTGAGGCTTAGGCTTGAAATTTGCACACAATCACAGCCACTGTATTTTATGGGCCAAAGCATGTCACATGACCAGCACAGCAAATAGATTCTACCTCTTGATGGAAGAAGATACGAAGTCAAATTTACTAGGGTATGGATACAAAGAGAGTAGAAAAATGGAAAAATTTATCAATCTACTATGCTTTAAAAGTGTGTTTTTGTAGCCCCTACTATACATACTGCAAGAACTGAACTGATACTAATTATTTCTACAATTGGAAGTAAAAAGCGCTAATTTCAGAATGATTTACTTTCATATTATTTAATTGTTATGCCATTATACTTTGGCTGTATTTGCAAAGCTAGTAGCCGAACTGTTTTATTTACTGTGTAACAAACTATCTCACGTTAAGAAGACTGAAAGAACATACATACATTGTCTTATGGTTTCCCTGGATCAGGAGTCTGGGAATGACCTAAATGAGTCCACTGCCTAGGGTCTCAAAGGCAGAAATTAAGGTGTCACTTGGAGCTGAAGACTCTTCTGGGGTATAGGATACTCTTTCAAGTGCATGTAGTCATTGGCAAATTTAATTTTTTTCTGGTTATTATAACTAATGATTGCTTGCTTTATTTTTTTTTTTTGAGTTGGAGTCTCACTCTGTCACCCAGACTGGAGTGCAGTGGCTGCTCCTGGCCACCGCAGCCTCTACCTGCTGGGCTCCAGCGATCCTTCCGCCTCAGCCTTCCGAGTAGCCGGAATTACAGGCATGCGCTACCATGCCCGGCTAATTTTTGATTTATTGTAGAGATGAGGGCTCGTCAAGTTGCCCAGGCAGGTCTCAAACCCGTGGGCTCGGGCAATTCACTCACCTCAGCCTCCCAAAGCACGGGATTACAGGCCGAGCCACTGAGCCCGGCTGATTGCTTGCTTCTTTAAGACCAACAGCAGAGATAGTCTCTGATGTCCAGAACTACTTTGAAAGAATTTGCCTGATTAGGCCTACTAAAAAATCTTTTGATTACCTCAAACCAATAAATTTGGAATCGCAATTTCACAGGCTAACCTTCCTTAATTTAGTTACATAGGATAATTTATGCAAGGCATACATATATATAGGTCCCTTCCATAATGAAGAAAAGGAATAGACAGGATATATACAACACAGGGCAGAATTCTTGGAGGTCATCCTACAATTCTGTATACAACAAGAACTATTTCAAGATTCTTTAAAAGTTTTCATCACACTTGTGCTGATAGAATGCTTCCTACCTATATGATACAGAACAAGGTTGACGTGGTTTTTGGTAACTTCTTCACAGAGTTTTCCAATGTCTGCAGACTATTGGGTGTGGTGGCTATTAAAATCAGTGTCTTTTCTCAGTACAAAATCACTAAGACTAAACGTTAGCCCTAGTTTTATTTCATGTAAAAGTTGTGGAGATGTTGCCAAACTTATATATAATTTACATCACTAATAGAAGAACATAAGCAAATTAACGTAACTATGTTTAGGTCACCGCAACTGAGGACCAGAAGAGACACTTGTATATGCAATCTTTTAAAGGAGGTTTCTACATAAAAAGATATTTGCTACCCATAGTGGACAGGGGAACATGAGTGAAAGATACAATCTGTCCAGTATGAGATGTAATGATCAGGAAGAAATTGATCCTTTCATTTCCCATAAATTCCAGTTTAAACAGGAGTCACAAGAGCAGCAGCTTGTTTTTCAGCTGCAGCCACGGCGAAAATGAGGTACAGAGATGTTGGTAGGAGTGAACTAGGTGAGCAATGTGGAATGATATCTGGGCAGATTCTGAGCTACACTAAAAAAAAAAAGTGGACCCACCTTTGCTAGAGAGCCCCAAATATTCTCTCACAGGAGACTTTACACATTTAAGAGAGTTCGACAGAAGTGTCAACTGTGTTTATGTATTTTCATGTGCGTGACATGCATGATTACAGGTGTGTGTGTTTGTGTATTTTTACATGCATATGAGTTTGTATCTTTATGTGTGTGAGTTTACATCTGTGTGTGCATGTGTATATATATGTTTGTTTTATATGTATGTGTATGCTTGTGTTTTTAACCTACAAGTGTAGCAGTATTTCTAGTCCCCCACTGTTCACTTTGATAAAGTCACACAAAAGTGTCTATTATCCTTATAAACTTCCTCTTGATATTGGCTCCTTCAAAACACACCAAAAACAACTTAAGACAAAGCATTTAAAAAACAGAAATAACACCAGAAATTGAAGTTTGAAAGCCACAAGTCTGGGAAAACACGTATTTCCCTAAATTTAAGGTTTGGTTTGTACATATTTCCATTTTGGTAGTCTTTTGTTTTTTGTTTTTGTTTTTGTCTTTTTTGTTTGTTTGTTTTTCCCACAAGGATGCCAAACAGCCCTGTAGCAGGACACTTTGCTATAAGGGAGTTAAGAAATTGAGAGTTTGAAAACGGCAGAAAGAGAAAACGGTGTGTGGCCCACACACTTATTTCTTTGGTTTCCGAAGTCATTTAAGAAAATTGAAATTTTTTTAGAACTGGCTATGTGCTGTCAAATTTATCACAGTCTCCACTAATCTCTATAACATCACAACTAAGAGGTAGCATTTACTTAGGTTCCCTGGCTGTGTGGCAGGAAGGCATCAAAGGATGCAATCCTAGACTTATGAGACCAAGGATTATGGGGAGATAGATTTCACGTTAACCTCTTTAATAAATGTTTAGTTTAAAATTTTTGTTTATGAAAATCAAATTATAAAGATGACATGTTAGATACAAGAAGTATAAGCCTCATTTTATGCATCTTACATAGCAATCGTTAATATTCTACAAATAAGTTCACCCCTCTTTTTTTTTTTCCTTCTGTGACTGAAATAAAATGCTCATAAATTGTGCTCTATGGCAAAGTCTGTAAGACCCTAAGAAGTACTTCCTATTCCTCGGGGTCTGATGTTCAGGCCAAATATTTAATGTCTTTCTGATTATGATTTTGACTTTTGATTCCATGAGAGAGAGAATGCAATTTGGATACTTAAGATGAGAAAAAGTTGCATGTAACTATTTTTAACCCATTCAATTTGACACAAGGAAGTAAGTCTTTTACAGCTGTCTTCTGCTGTCCACAGGGACCCAGTGCCTTAACTTTCTGTTCTTAGATACGTCTTGCCTAGAGAGCATTGTGACCTGAAGCTATCAATACCTTTCACAACTGCCTGAGCTGCCTTCCTGGTAAAGGGGTTGTGGACCCAGGGATTTTATTTTTTTAAATCTCTCCTGTCGTTCTTTGGCAATGCCTTTTCTCCTGCTGCTTTGTCTCCTCTTTCCCTCTCCATTTCCTAGTTTTTTCTAATCATTCTCAGCCAGAGTGACTCAAAATTCACCTGCACTCCAAATGAAATTTTTGTGGCTGGGGGACAAGGAACCCAGAAGCAAATGTGCATGTATATTAATGTCATGTAGGTAATCAGAGGTTGGGGAGGTGTTGTTGAAAAAAAACGTATGTGGCAACTCAACTAGCACCACAAATATCAAAAGAGGAGATTGTAATTTGGTGCCTCTAAATGTGCCTGTGAATTAATGGACCACTCTATAACTATCATTGCTTATTCTTTTTAAATATCTTCCACATCAACACATGCATGAGTTGCCCACCACAGATTTGCCCTCATTTCCCAGTGTTCCCCTCCCAGTTTTCTCGTTGACTTTGAATATACCTGCAGTTCCCTAAGTGTAAAACACCTCCCTTCTTTCCGTCTGGTTTCTTTCTGGTTACGTTTTATAATTAACCATGCTGTGTATATGTCTTTTTGGTTAAAAAGCAGAGCTGGTAAACAAATCCCTGTGTTATCCTTGACTAATTACTATTCTTTCACAGATTATATATTCCTTTTCTCCTTCCTCATCTATGGCCTCACAATAATTGGTTGGCAGTATTTTTAGATTTAAAAAAGCAATGGTATATTATGCAGCCATAAAGAAAGACAAGCATGTGGACTTCGCAGCAACTTGGATGGATTTAGAGTCTATAATACTCAGTGATCCATCACAGAAACAAAGAACAGGGTACCATATGTTCTCACTCATAAGCAGACCTTGAACAACTATCATAATACTGTAAGAAAGAGATTGGCAGTGATAGGAAACTGCCGGGAATGGGGGTGGGATTGGCAGTTGAGGGAAACAGCTAGGGGAGGGAGGGGCACACTTCATCAACAAGGGTACCTGCATAATGAACATTTGTATACTTAACCCTGAATTGTACCCAACATCTTTAAAATAAAAAATAAATAAATGAAGTTCATAATTTGATTTAGCAGAGGTTTTATGAAAAAAAAAAGAATACACCATTGCAGAAGCTATAAGGGTCTATGAAATTTCTGACATTCCTCAAATGATGTTGTGCCCATCCCCACTTCCTATGCACATATTTGGGGGCAGTGATAACTTTATTTCTTGGGTGACAAAATTAAACATATATATTTACCTCTATACTTCTGAGTATCCTGTTGTTATAAGATTATCATCTTCTAACTTTTGTGCAATATAATATTGGGTTTGGACATTAATTAACCTCCACATCAGTTTTTAACCAAGTTATCCTTCTTCCCATCATATGAATACCACTGATATTTGTGTTGGAAAAAACTCAGGCAGGGTGTGTATGTGTATGTTTGTGTAGGCCAACCACATGGGGGTGGGATAATAAAAACAAAACCTCAGCATAGCATACCTTGAGAAAAAGGTGGATCAAGAGAGATAATGTGTGGTATAAATTAAAAGTGACCTCAGATGGAAACTTTATGAATGTTACAAAAACACACATACAAAAATCCATCTGTCAGCAGAGCAATTATTACAATAATGGTGACCTCTCATTCTTCATCTCTTAAACTTACATCTTCCCATCATTCTAGAACACAATTCACATTTGTGACATTTTCCATTTATTTTCTATGGAACTATAAGTTTCATAAAGAGAACGGTATTAATCATGTTCCTCTTTGCCAATTTTATGACACTGACAACCTTTTAAGGATTAAAACTATCATGCTGCCAAATATTTTGAGACCAGTTCTTTAACACTTCTGGCTCATGACAGAAATGTTGAGAGGGAATTAAACACAGTGCCTACCTTTTGTTTCTCTATTTAGGAGCAGAGAGTTACATACAGAATCCTGCAGGAGGCTGTGAGGAACAGTAGGAATGGGGGCTGCCATGGGACCAGGTGACTCTGGTCTGGGAGCCTGTTTTTGATACTTATAGCTGGATGAACTGGTCAAGTTACTTAAACACTCTAGATCCCAATTTTCCTGACTATGATATCATGCAATCTTGAAGGGTTAATTTGTATCAGGGCTAACAAAATGTAACCACTAGGTTATTAGAACACTTTTTTTTCAACTTTTTAAAAAAAATTTAAAGATGTGGGATACAATTCAGGGTTACATATACAAATCATCAGTATGCAGGTACCCTTACTGATGAGGTGTGCTCCCCACTTCCCCAGGCAGATTCCCACTACTGCCAATTCTGCTTCCCTGGCCCCTCCCATCAGTTTCCTGCTACTGCCAATCCTTTTCTTTCAGTATTACAATAATTGTTCAAGGTTCGCTTATGAGTGAGAACATGTGATACTCAGTTTTTTTGTTTCTGTGAAAGATCACTCAGTATTATAGACTCTAAGTCCATGCAGGTTGCTGTGAAGTTCATGATTTTGTTCTTGTTTATGGCTGTGTAATATTCCATCGTGTACATGAACCACGTTTTTTTTATCCAGTCCTCTT
>CAUYQG010060050.1:0-34443 GCA_963574415.1 Tarsius wallacei | reverse complement strand
CTGTAATCCCAGCACTTTGGGAGGCAGAGGCAAGAGGATTGCCTGAGTCTAGGGGTTTGAGACCAGCCCGGGCAACTTGGTGAGACCTCATGTCTACAATTAAAAAAAAAAAATTAGCTGGGCCTGGTGGTGCATTTCTGTAGTTCCAGCTACTTGGAAGGCTGAGGCAGAAGGATCACCTGAGCCCAGCTGGTTAAGGCTGTGGTGGCCGGGAGTGTGCTACTGCACTCCATCCTGGGTGACAGAGTGAGACTCCAACTCAAAAATAAAAATAAAAAAACTTCTAGCGGGGCGTGGTAGCACGTGCCTGTAGTTCCAGCTACTTGGAAGGCTGAGGCGAAGGATCGCCAGAGCCCAGCAGGTCAAGGCTGCGGTGGCTGGGAGCATGCCACTGCACTCCAGTCTGGGCGACAGAGTGAGACTCCAACTCAAAAAAAAAATAGATAGTAATGTGCAGTTTTAACTATCACCTATATGCTGATGATACCTGAACTGATATCTCTAACCCTATGCTCTAACATAAGCTTTAGACCTGATTATTTAACCTGCTACTCGATGTCTCTCCTAGGATTCCAAACTTAACAGTTCAAACCTACCTCATTCCACAAAACTCTTCCTACCTCAGTCTTTCCATCTCATGACTGGCATAGTAGCCACTGAGTGGCTACAGTGAGGGTTAAAATCCCTCTGGAGGCCCACCGGCAGTTCCCATCCTCAGCCCTTGCTTACCCTTCTGCTCTGTTCTGCCTTTAGTTCTGGCACTCAGGAGTTTCCCTTTATTTCTTCGTTTTCTTTAGAGCTTGATTATGTGTTAAGACAGTTGTTATTGTATTTTGTCAAGCATTCCTATGTGTTTGTGGTGGACAGGGTCAGTAGAAACCTGGTTCTCCATCTTGCTGGATCCCGAAGGCTTCCTCATCATGACCCATTACCCCTCAGTGAGGTCACCCAGCGAGCTCTCCTTACCCATCTCTTCAGTTCCATTGTCTCAGGGCAGCTGGCATGATTCTTTTAAAAATATCAGATCTAGTCACACCCTTGCTTAAAGCTCTCCAAATGGCTTCCCATCACATGTTAAATTCAAGTCTTTTGCTGTTTATCCTCAAGGCATAGATGGACCTTATCTACAGTGTGGCTGCACCCAAGGATGGTGTCCCCAGGCATGGTGTCTGGAGGTGATGCCCCCAGGGATGGTGCCCCTAGGGTTGGTGCCTCAGGCATAGTGCCCCCCAAGGATAGTGTCTCAGGATGGTTCCTGCAGGGATGGTGCCTCCAGGGATGGTGCGCCCAGGAGTGATTTCTGTCAAGAATGGTGACCCAGGGATGGTGCCCCCAGAATGTGCTGAGATCAGCAGGAAGTTTCCAGTAGGTGCAGTTACACGATGTAAAGTTTGTTTAGTGGCAAAGGGTGTGAAAAGTGAAAGAGACCCCACCACAGGCCTGGAGAGCAGACTGTGCTTGACTGTAGGCAGAGTCTCATCAGAGCTCTCAGTGCTACACAGGGGTCGCTCAACTGCTTATGTCATCCTCCTCTGGAGTGAGGTGGCCTTCGGATGGTCACTGTGAAAGAAGTTTCCAGGTTCCCTCCCCTGCTTCCCCTCCTCCTGCTGTTTTAGCTGTGGGCCCATCCCCTAGATCTAAATGCTGGTGTGAAAGGCTCCCAATACATGCCAGATGGCTTCTGAGTGAATCAAAGGATGGTGTCCTAGGAAGCATCCTGAGCAGACTTCAGCTTCAGGCCTGCCGGAGGCTGTTCCTGAGTTCTAGTATTCCTGGGGTGACATTTCAGTACGTTTTTAATCTTTATAAAATCTTATCTCTTTAAGAAAAATCGATACAAATAACCATCACTTTTACTGTAGTAACTGTATAATCTACTCAATGAGGGGAAAGTATTTTATCAGCAGAACAACTCAGTGTATTCTGTATTTTTTTGCCAATTGAATGGTTTATCTTTTTCTCATTTTCCCTTTTATGAGCAATTAGGGACACATCAGTAGATATGGCTTCTCTAGTTTACCTTATGTAATTGCCCCTTTTGGGGCCATATCTTGGAATTGCTCCAGTGAATTGTAATGGTTGTTTTCTTTTTGATGTTCAGAATACCATTGCCTGCCACTAAGCTTTCTTTAGCCTGACCTTCTTATTCTTCTTAATTCTATTCCCAAGTGGCTGTGAAAGCACCTTTGTTTTCTGACAATAAGAAGTCCCTGACTCTTCTTGATTCTACCTTCCCTACAAGATTTAGCTGCCCCTCCAAGAAGACTGTGTTCTTCTTAGTGAAAATAAAGTCCAAAACCTAGATACTAGGTATGCATATTATATTGTTCTATACAAAGGTTGAACAGGTGGACCCCAGGGCTCTTAGACACCTAAGTAACAGAGCAGAACAATTACCTTTCTCTTAAAAGGCCCAAAATTTATAATCATATTTCCAATTCAAGTAGCTGTTTAAAAATAACAGCTTTATTGAGATATAATTTACATACCATAAAACCTTTAAAAATATAGTTCATTGGGTTTTAATACAGTCACAGAGTTGTGCAGTCATCACCACTATGTAATTCCAGAATATTTTCGCCATCTTTAGGAGAAACCCTGCTCCCAATATTCCCCTCCCTTTTGCCTCTGGATACCATTAATGTGTTCCTTCTCTCTATGGATTTGCCTATTCTGGACATTCATATAAATGGAATCATCCAGGGGGTGGCCTTTTGTGTCTAACTTTTTTTACCTAACATAATGTTTTCAAGGCTTAACCACATTGTAGCATGTATCAGTACTTCATTCCTTTTTATGGCCAAATAATATTCCATTGTATGGATGAGCTACATTTTATTTATCCAGCAGTGGTGGACATTTGGGTTGTTTCTATTTTTTGGCTATTATGGATGATGCTTCTATGGACATTTCAGGTTAGAAAAAAATAAGCTGTCTTGTACAAATAGGAAAAAGACAAAGCATTTTTCCTACTTTCTCTCACCAATGAACATAACACTTCTGACAGCAGATTTGTAGAGGGTTTTTCCCTGCACACTAGGCAGTTTTCTAGAGGACACCATCTGGGTGTCATCTGATTCAAATAAATTCTGACATTATCTATCTGGAGATAGTGTGAAGCCCTACCAGGTTAAGGACTCAGGCCCACAGGGCTGCCCTCTAATTCAGATGCCAATCACAAGCCTCAGGTTGTGACCAGTGCTTCTGAACAACCAGCCATAAATCGAAAATTCCCACAACCCCCTTGTTGGGTTTGATTAATTTGCTAGGATGGTTCATAGACTCAGGAAGACACCTTCCTGATGCTTACTCATTTGTTATAAAGGATATGACAGAGGTTACAGTGAGCAGCCAGTGGAAGGGATACATAGAGCAGGGTATGTGGAAGGGACGCAGAGCCTTCATGCCCTCTCCAGGTGCACCACTCCCCACACATAGCCATGTGGTCAGCTCTCCAAACCCAGTCCTCTGGGTTTTCATGGAGACTTCATTTCATTGGCATGATTGATGACATTGCTGGCCATTGGTGATCAGCTCAAACATCAGCCTTCTCCCTCTCCAGAGGCTGTTGAGTGGGGCTAAAAGTCCCTAACCCCTAGTCATGCCTTAGTCTTCTGGTGACCAGCCCCATCCTGAAGCTATTTAGGGGCCCTCCAGCTACCAGTGCTTCATTAGCAAGGGAAAGACACTCTTATCACTCTGGAGGGAACTGGGGCAGAGACCAAAATATTTATTTCTTGTTAAGTCACAGTATCAACGTTCATGTACATGTTCTTATATGGATCTGTGTTTGTAATTCTCCTGAATGTATTTACTCAGTAGAGGAATTGCCAGGTCATATGATAACTCCGTGTTTAACTTTTTGAATAACTTTCAACTGTTTTCCACAGAAGCCGCGCCGCCATTTTTATTCCCACCAGCAATGTATAGGGTTCCAGTTTTTTCATATACTTACCAGCACTCATTATTGTCCGTCTTCTATTATAACCATTCCATTGAGTGTGCAGTGGCATCTTCATTCTAGTTTTTATTGTATTTCCTTAATGTTAATGATGTGGAGCATCTTTTCATGTGCCACTGGCACTTACATATCTTCTTTAGAAAAATGTCTATTCAAATCCTTTGGCCATTTCTTAAAACTAAAGTGTTTGTTTTGTTTTGAGGTGGAGTTTTGCTGTGTTGCCCGGGCTGGAGTGAAGTGGCTACTCATGGCTGTGATCACGGCACACTATGGCCTTCAACCCCTGGCTTCAACTTTTCCTATGCATTTCTTTCTTCCTTAAGAAATTTTTTGTTGTTGCACTTATGGAATTTTATGTGTGGCATTTCTAAGTCTTTGTGAATTCAGTTAACTTTGTTATTTCTTTTCTTTTCTTTTTTTTTTTTTGAGTTGGAGTCTCACTCTGTCACCCAGACTGGAGTGCAGTGGCATGCTCCCGGCCACCGCAGCCTCGACCTGCTGGGCTCCAGCGATCCTTCAGCCTCAGCCTTCCAAGTAGCCGCAACTACAGGAGTGCGCTACCACTCCTGGCTAATTTTTTGATTTATTGTAGAGATGAGGTCTCGCCAAGTTGCCCAGGTGGGTCTCGAACCCACGGGCTCAGGCAGTCCACTCACCTCAGCCTCCCAAAGTGCAGGATTACAGGCTGAGCCACCAAGCCCGGCTTTGTTATTTCTTAATCCAATGATAAAGCAACAGTCATTGTGAACATTTATTTTTATGTTAGGGTTTAGAATATAATCCGTTCCACACTCCGTGAGTTTATACCTTTGTATTCATTCCCTTTTGCTTGTACTTTTTACTGTCACACCCTCTGCCAGTTCTTAAGTAGCAAGCTTTGCCAACAACAAGGATGGAGTTGGAACTGCACGCTTAGCTCCCATACCAAATGATCAAAAAAAACTAGAAGTCTAGATCGTTTTTCTTTGCCTTGTCCCCTCATTCCTTAGTGCATTTAGCATAGAAAGAAGTCAGATGGTCTAGGGTACTAGGTGAGAAGAGGGACTTGAGGGAGCCAGGTCGTAGTGATAAATATTTAAGGAAAATTTCCCATCCCCTGAAGTTCCCCAGTCCACTATTTACCATCATTTTTGCCAGAGAAGGAAATGACTTTTAATGAGTTAGTCCCTTCTCAATCCTCAGTTTAAATAACATGAATCTTTGAGATCCAAGCAGGTTTAAACAGAATATTATATCAGAGAAGGAAGTATGAATAAAAACTGTGGAGGGGCCAAAAATTATTTTTAGCCTTTGGTTGTCTCACTGAACCATGCATGGACTATACAAATTCACAGTGCACAACCTTATGGATTATATTTCCTATAGAAAACTCTGGGCTTTATATATGCATTCTTGAAAGACATTACCTTGTAGTTGTCTTCTCTGGCCAGCAAGTGGTCTGTGTATACACAATTGTGGCCCTTAACTTGGAGATGACCCACTTCAAAAGCATCTACAGTTATGCATCATCTTTTTATCCCTTCAGTCTCTGCTATCCTGGGACCCAAATGCATGTGCATATGCATACACTCACACACACACATACACATTTCTGCATAAATAGTAGCACAAGATGCATACAAACTGGTCTACACCTTTTTCTCACTTAAAGATTTGTCTTGGGAATTGGTATATAACAACATAGCAAGAGACTAAAAATTTTTAGATCTACATAGCATTTCGTTGTACAACTGTACCATATTTTATTTACTTGACCCCCATCAATGAATATTGGGTGGTTTCAGTCTTTTGGTATTATAATCAATGCTGCAGTGAACAGACTCATGTATGTGTCACTTTCCCTATGTGTGGGTGTCTCTGTAGAATAAATTATTAAAGGGTATAGGTACTTGTAATTTTGGTAGCTGATACCAGGCTGTCTCCATAGAAGTTGTGCTATTGACATTACCAGTGGCAGGGTGCCATGAATGTCTGTTTCTCAGAACCTCACCTGTCTGATAAATTAAAAATGTAGTTTATCAATGTAGTGTCAATGTGTATGCCTCTCACTGTGAGCAGTGTTGAGTGTCATTTTATGGATTTAGAGACACATTTATTTTCCTATGCACTTCCTGTTTATGACTTGCTCATGTTTCTTTTTCGAGTTGGAGTCCCACCCTGTTGCTCAGGCTGGAGTGCAGTGGCATGATCACGGCTCACCATAGCCTCAACCTCGTGAGCTCAGGTGATCTTTCTGCCTCAGCCTGCCAAGTAGCTGGGACTACAGGTGCACACCACCATGCCTGTCTAATTTTTTTGTAGAGCTGAGATCTCGCTATGTTGCCCAGGCTGGTCTCAAACTCCTGGGTTCAAGCAATCCTCCCACCTTGGCCTCCCAAAGTGCTAGGATTACAGGGATGACCCACCATCCCTGGCCAACTTGTTCATATTTCTATAGTATTGTTGATATTTTTGTCACTGATTTGTAGGAGATTACTACATGCTATTGGCATTAGCCTTTGATCTGTGGTAAGAGTTGAATTTTTTCCTATTTTATCCTTTATATTTTAATATCTGTTAGGAATAGTTCCCACTTCTCTTTCACTTCATAATATTCATAACTATTTTTGATTCTTCCATGTGAACTTGAATTTCAACTTGGGAAGAATGAAAATCCCTGTGATTATTTTCATCATGGTCTTTATTTTTTTGTCCAATAATACTTTTTTATTATTTTGATTATTAGTCTTTAAGTAAACCGTCAGCATAATATGGAAAATAATATACTGTACTAACTACCAGAGACTGAAAGAGATGACACTAGAGCATTTTGATCAACCTTGGGCTTTTCTTACTTGGTAAAGAATTGTATGTTAGTCTTCAGGCTTTCAGATAAGAGGACACAGAGGAGAGAACTGAGAAAGATGGAAAGATTGCTCTCTTCTAGAAATAATTCTGCATATTTTCTATTCTGATAAGTAATAATGTGCATAAAGTTCTCTTGAAATTTCCAGATTATTTTGAGTCCCTACATATTAGTATTTTCTAATACCATATATAGGCAGAGACTTTTTTGTCAAACAAAAATATTGCTCATCTCTTTTCAGTAAAAATTTTAATTATTTTAATTTCAGGGTGGTTTATGGTGTTTTGGAGGAAATGGACTTCCTTATGCTGAAAGTTTTGGAGAAGTTCCTTCGGCTACAGTGGAAATGTTCTGTTTAGAAGCTATAGTAAAGCATTCTGAGGTAACTTACATTTTCAAAATGTGGTTTACTTTTTATGATTACACTGAAAAAATTATACACGTTGGCTTATGCAGGGGAAATAATCATTACTGATTAGAAACGGAAAAAAAGCTTTTCACTTGTTTTTAACTTTTTGCTTTTTTACCATTTCAGTTGTTAGAATTAATAATCATTATTTAGCACCAGTATGTGAGTTTAATTTTTGCTAAGTATAACTAAAAATGAATTTAATCTTAATTGTTTTGAGTTTTTGAGTTATGCTGTTTCTATTTCCTTTCTCAAATCATTTTTCACATAATATTTTCAGGTAGTTAATTTCCATTAAAACAACTATCAAAGATATGGCAAGATAAAAAACAATAAGGAATATTAGATGACTATACTCTTGACTTATAACTGTAGCATATATCAATGATTTTAAAACTTTTTAGTATTGTGGAAACTCTTCTATCACAATGACAGTTTAATTTTAAAAACACACATGCTCACACATAGTACATGTGTGAGCATGTTGAAGATACACATTTCCTGCTCACCTCCAGCAAATGTAGTTGAGCAGATTTGATGTGAAGTCCAAGATTTGCATTAGTAGCCGGCATTCCTGGTTGAAAGGATTGCAAGTGGTCAAGTGGTCCATCCCATGTCAGGAGAAACACTAACATCCTAGATTCTGAACTCTCCAGTTTAATTTTGGGAACCATCAGACATGGCTTAAGAGCATGATGGTTTTAGTCTTAAGCTTTCACCCGTGGTACGAGGAATCAAGCAGACTGCAGAGTGAATGAAGTGTTGTAGTATAAAAGGTGGTGGGGGAGAATGTGCCCGGATTCTGTGGGTTCTGAGTGGTGTCTGAAGCAATTGATGCATCTTCAGCAGCAAGTGCGGTGCATGCAATATAATCGTTCCCTTTGCAGAAATCCTTCACGTTATTACAGGGCTCACTAGATCTGTGGTATGTCTAAAAGGTATCCATTTTAATGCACATAAATGGATTAAAATCTAATACAAATTTAGAAAATGAAAGTTGTCACAAACCATGACTTGATGTCATGTCAGTGAGTAAAACTAGGGCTGGAAGAGGCAAGGCCGTGCCTGGTGACCTTAAGACTGACTTGTTGGTTTATTCTCTTTTACCTTAATATGTGTATTTCCTTTGGTTTTCTTTTTCTTTTATTTCTTTTCTCTATTAAAAATTCAAATCCCTTTTTCTTTATTTTTACTGATCTTTCTCTTTAAAAGATTTTCCCAGCTCCTGCATGTGAGGCCCCACCACAGCTGTGGGTGTTGGGTGGGATGGGGGGGCGGGGCCCAGAGGTCACTTGTCTCTACCTGGGTGACTCCTTTTTTGGCTCAAGCAAAATCTGCTTCTTGGACAGAGGGTGATTTAATGTTAGCAGATGGCAGCTTTGTCCAGAATAGAGAACCATTTCACTATAAATTGAAACAATTTGTAATAATAATACTGTCAGGTTACACCCAACCAAGAGCTAAGCGGAATCAGAATACCAATTTTAGAAGACCTGGTAAGACAGACGTGCCTTGAAACAATCTTGGGATTTTTTTCCAGTGATTTTGAAGCACTTCCCACTTAGGTAGGGATTTGCGTATTTATTTAAATAAGCTGAGATGAGAGCTTTGAGTAGTCTCCCTACGTCTTAGTCCTTGTGCAAGAGCCAACTGGCTATCCCCATCAGCATGCTTCTCATGTCATGTAGTGAATTTGTACAACATAAAGTGAGCTTTTGTTCATTTATTGTACTAGATACCCACACACTGTGATAAAATCGTAGCAAATGGAGGCTTGCAACTGCTGCAGAGGCTGTACCAACTTCACAAGAACTGCCCCAAAGTACAGAGGAATATAATGCGCATCATTGGGAACATGGCTTTGAATGAACATCTTCATTCTACTATAGTTCGCTCAGGTAACATCTTTATATACAGAGTATGTTTTATTCAGTGTTTTGTGCTCCTACCCCTACCCCTCATAATATTTTTTTGGGGGGGAAGCAGGATTTATTGAGAGGACAGAAAAGCTTCCAGAGCGGGAGAGGACCCAAGGAGGTTGCCCGATACACTAATTTTTCAGTAGATTTAAGACTCTGTTTAGGGTTAGCTATAGGTCCTTAGAATATGTTATTTTGGTAGGGGCAAGGAATTGCTTGAGATTGTAGATAATCTATGCTTAAGACAACCAGTGTGTAGATGACCACAAGAGAGCAGGTTTTGCCACAGTGAACATCTAATTATTAATATTTATATAATTGGTGATGTGATTAGATTAACCCAGAGGCATAGTCAGACTAAAAAGAGGCTCACTGTATAATTAATGATTTTCTCCCTTGCAAGTAATAAACCGGCTGTGGGGAGATCCTTAAGACCACACAAGTATCTTCTTATACTCTGAAAATCCACGCCTGACACAGTCTTGACCTTGATGGTTTTCCAGCTCTAGCCTGCCCTCTCCATTTGCTTGTCAGCATTTGACATTCTGCTGGAGGCAAGAGGCCCTCTTCTATTTCTCCTTGCTTCCTCCTTTTCCCCTCCTTACCCTCTCTATCAGTATGGGTATGTAAGTTCCTCTTTTTAATGGTTTATAATTCATTTCTGTACGTAATAATTTGATGCCAGATTGTCCTAGCTTTGGCTAGTGGGAGCCCCAGCAAGCTGGCCTGTATCCTCTGATATGCCTATATAATTTTTTTTTTTTTTGAGTTGGAGTCTCATTCTGTCGCCCAGGTTAGAGTGCAGTGGTACACTCACTGCCACCCCAGTGTCGACCTGCTGGGCTCTGGTGATCCTTCTGCCTCAGCCTTCCAAATAGTCAGAACTATAGGCATGTACTACCAAGCCCAGCTAATTTTTGATTTATTGTAGAGACGAAGTCTTGCCAAGTTGCCTGGGCTGGTCTTGAACCCTCAGGCTTGGGCAATCCACTCGCCTCGGCCTCCCAAAGTGCTGGGATTACAGGCTGAGCCACCAAGCTTGGCCATCTCTCCCTTTAACTGTGGTGCCTTGCTTCTTTACCTCTTATGTAATTATTGATATTATTTGGTGATATTGATCATCTTGCTCTCTGCTTTCTATTAGTCTTCTCAGGATTTTTTTGGTCTTTTTTTCTCTTTTCCTGACTTTTCTTGGATTACTTGAGTATTTTTTTACATTTGGTTCTTTGTCCTCTTTTGGCTTTTTATACTGTGTGTGTGTGTGCGTGCGTGTGTGTGTGTGTATTTAAATGATTGTATCCTTATCAGTCTACTTTGATTAATATCATACTACTTCTTATGTTGCGAGATTCTTTTTTATTTTTATTTTTTGAGTTGGGATCTCACTCTGTCACCAAGGCTGGAGTACAGAGGCATCATCACTGCTCATCACAGCCTCATCTCCTGGATTCAGGTGATCCTTCTGCCTCAGCCTCCTGAGTAGCTGGGACTGCAGGTGTGTGCCACTATGCCTAACTAATTTTTTAAATTTTTTGTAAGAGATGAAGTCTCACTGTGTTGCCTAGGCTGCTCTTGAACTCTTGGGCTAAAGCAGTCCTTCTGCCTTGGCTTCCCAAAGTGCTGGGATTACAGGCATGAACCACTGCACCCAGCCTTTATGTTGTGAGATTCTTACAACGCTATAATTCAATTAACATCTTCTGCCAGCCTTTGTGGTATTGTTGCCATATAGTTTACTCCTACATATGTTATAGAATTCACAATACATTATTGTCATTATATTGTTATGATTATGATTATGATGATTACGATTATTTGAGGTGGGATCTTTCTCTGTTGCCCAGGCTGGCCTCAAGCTCCTGAGCTCAAGCAGCCCTCATACTTCAGCATCCTGAGTTGCTGGAACTATAGACTTGGGCTGCTGTGCCTCATGTTGTTATTTTTGTTTTAACAGTTGCCTTAGACCATTTTGTGCTGCTATAACCTGAGGCTATATATCTGAGTCTGGGTAATTTATAAGGAAGATAAATTTATTGTCTCACAGTTCTGGAGGCTAGAAAGTTCAAGGTTAGGATGCTGGCACTTAGTGTCTGGCGAAGGCCTTCTTGCTCCAGCCTCCATGGCAAAAGACTGGGGGGCAAGCTAGCTTTCATGCTGCATGAAGCCTCTTTTATCTTTTTTTTTTTTTTTTAATTTGAAGTCTTACCCTGTCATCCAGGCTGGAGCGCAGTGGCACACTCACAGCTACCCCAGTGTTGACCTGCTGAGTGCTGGCAATTCTTCTGCCTCAGCCTTCCAAGTAGCTGGAACTACAGGCACGCCCTGCTAATTTTTGATTTATTGTAGAGACAGGGTCTCGCCAAGTTGCCCGGACTGGTCTCAAACCCGTGGACTCAGGTTATCCACTTGCCTCAGCCTCCCAAATGCTGGGATTACAGGCTGAGCCTGGCCCTCTTTTGTCTTTTAAAACATTTTTATCTTTTTTATGGAAGTAATTTGTACATATTTATGGAGTACATGGATATTCTGAGACAACCATACAATGTTTGATGACCAAGTCAGGGTAATTGGGATATCCATCAAACATGAAGCCTCTTTTATAAAGACTGTTAATCCCATTAGACCGTCAAAGAGAGAGAAGCAACAGTGGCCTAATCAACTCTTCTCAGCCCCACCACTAATACGGTCACAGGAGACACATTCAAACCGTAGATAGCAGCAGGCAAGTGACATTTAAAGAATATAGGAGGCCAGGTGCAGTGGCTCAAGCCTGTAATTCTAGTACTTTGGGAAGCTGAGATGAGAGGATTACCTGAGCTCACAGGTTTGAGACCAGCCTGGGCAACTTGGCGAGACCTCATCTCTGCAATAAATAAATAAATAAATAATTAGTCGGACATGATAGTGGGTGCCTGTAGTTCCAGCTACTTGGAATGCTGAGGCAGAAGGATTGCCTGAGCCCAGCGGGTTGACACTTGGGGTGGCCATGAGCGTGCCACTGTACTCCAGTCTGGGTGATGGAGTGAGATGCCAACTCAAAAAAAAAAAAAAAGAATATAAGAAAGAAAAAGCCTTTTTATTTATTTACATGTTTATAATCTCTGGTGCTCTTCCTTTTTTTCTGTGTGTTTGAATTTATGTCTCATATCACTTCCCTTCAGCCTAAAGATCTTCCATAACTATTTCTTGTATGTGGGTCTGCTGGCAACAAGTTCTCTCCTCTCTCATTATTTGAAAATGCTTTAATTTGCCTTTATTTTGTGTCCAGGAAAAGATATTTTCTCTGGAAAAGAATTCCTTGTTGACAGTGTGTTACGTTTTTTGTTAGCACTTTGAAAATGTCATCCCAGTCTCTCCTGGCATCTGTTGTCTGATGAGAAGCCTCTTTTGATCCTCTCTATATAAAATGTCTTTTTCCTCTGGCTTTCTTTAAGTCTTTATGTCTGATTTTCTACAGTTTGATTCTGAAGTACTTGGGTGTCATTTTTATATTTATCCTGCTTGGGATTCATTAAACTGACAGAAACTGTAGGTTGATGTTTTTGATCAAATTTGGAAACTTTCCTGCCAGCATATCTTTAACTGTTTATTCCTTTTGTCCTTTTTTCTCTCTTTTCTTCTTCTACAACTTCAAGTATGTATACTAGACCTCTCAATTCTGTCCTGCAGGTTGTTGAGAGTCTGTTCATTTAACTTCAGTCTTTTTCCCCTCTGTGCTTTACTTTGGATGGTCTCTATTGACCTGCCTTTAGGTTCATCCATGGGACTAAAGGATTCCAAACAGAACAAAGACCTGAACAGATCAGTATCTTATTAGAGAAAAAATAATCACTATTCCCTCACTGGAACCTGGCTCTGCCCCAGGTTCTTAGCCCTCTTGGCTGACTTCAGCATTTCCTGGGAGCCCACTAACCACCCTCGCTTCTCAGTTCCGTGACCTCATCTTCTTGACTTCCCTCTCTGCTCCTGACTTGTCTAGTCCTCCACTCCTGCATCACACACTGAGCCTAGGTGTTGCCTGAAACCACTTCACCCAAAACATTAGTATTTCAGCTCTCTGAGCATATCCTCCTCTCATTCAAGCTTGTTTTTGCATCTGCTTCAAAAGGACTGGTTTTCTTCTCTATCGAAATCTATCCTCTGACCCCCATTTTTTTTTTTGAGTTGGAGTCTTACTCTAACGCCCAAGCTGGAGTGCAGTGGCATGCTCACGGCCACCCAGCATCAACTTGCTGGGCTCTGGCAATCCTTCCGCTTCAGCCTTCCAAGTAGCCAGAACTATAGGCATGCGCTACCACGCCCATCTAATTTTTGATTTATTGTAGAGACGAGGTCTCGCCAAGTTGCCCAGGCTGGTCTCGAACTCACAGGCTCAGACAATCCACTTGCCTTGGCCTCCCAAAGTGCTGGGATTTTAAGCTGAGCCACCGAGCCCAGCCCATTAGTCCTTTTTATTCACTTTCCTCTTAGCCCAACTTACATTCCCTGGTTTGTCATTTCAGTAACGCCCTTGCCAGTACCCACAACTCCATTTCCCTTCAGTCCTTTTAGCAGTCAAGACCCAGGCTTGGATGAAACCTGCTGTCTGCATCTTTGGTGGCTGAGCGTAGACTCGCTGCAGATTGGTTGTCACCATGCTTATTATACCACAGATGAAATCCAACATTGTTCACCATGCATGTTTCTCTGATCAACATGCCTTACCATCCTTAGCAATGACAATACTGACCTTCTCCACATTCCTCAATCCTTCCACATATTCCTCCCTCTCCGAGGATGACCTCTTCTCCTACTGAGATAACTGAAGCCCTAAAAGGAATTTTCCCTCAGTTTCCCACTACTGAAAGAAACCCTTTTCTTTCCTTTTCTCTTTTTGATAGTAGGAAAGCGATACTTCTTTTCTAAGACTCCAGCGGTGTTTGGGTCCTGTATTCTTTCACCATCTCAGAAGTTACCACTTTTTTTGTCTTCATGGTCAGCTGCTTCCTCTCAGCTGGACTCTGATCACACACATTGAATAAAGATGTGAAAAACGTAAACCAGAAGTGTTGACTATACATTCCCCCTATCATCCACCCTCTTTCACCTCCCTTTTGTAGCTAAACTTGTGAGTTACCAATATATTTCTTTTTGCTTAGCTCCTGTTACTTCTAAATGCTCCAATTTGAATTCTACTTCACCCTGTTTTTCTCCCCCCTTAGGCATCCTGTATCTTTACCTGTTTTTATATATTTTTACTTCAATCTTAATAGTACCATAACTGCACATTTTTACCTTCCAATTTATAAAAGTTAAAAAGCTATTGATAATATTTACTATTGGTGAAGGTGTGTGAGAACTGGCCCCTTCCTATATTGTGATGGGAATGTCAGCTGATTCAGTATTTTTCTTGGGACCTGGGAGTGTCTATTAAAAGATGTATATACCATTTGATCTAGTAATAATACTTCTAGGAACCTTGTCCATCTAAATCCTCATGGATGCTCTTAAAGATTTGTGTATAAGAATGTTCATTGGAATATTATTTATAGTATGGAAAAACAGGAAAGAACCTAAGTGTCTGCCAATAGAAATGAATAATGTTTAAATAAACACAGACATATTGTACTGTCTAATGCTATGGCTAAAAAGAATGATGTTGATGTTTATGATGAGCATTCTGGAACATATTGGTGAAGGATAAAATCAAATCACAACAAAACAGTAGGAATAGTATGATTCTATCCAGGTAAAAAATGCATGTAAAGCTACATCATATATGTATGAATTTGGGTACATGACTTTCTTTTTCTAAAGGTTTGGTAGGGTGTCCACCATGCATCTCACTCTGGCTACTCTGAGGATAGGAATAGAGTTGGGAAACGATGGGAGTGCTGAAGCAGGAATCCACCATTCACTGCTGCTTTCGGGCATTTCATTATTTTTCACCCTTAATGTGTGCAGGCATGCATTGCTTAACAACAAGGGTACATTCTGAGAAATGTGGCATTAGACAGTTTTGTCATGGTGTGCACATTGTACACTTACACAAACCTGTGTGGTCTAGCCCACTCTACACCAGGCTATGTGGTACAGCCTAATGCTCCTGGGCTGCACACCTGTACAGGATGTCACTGTCCTGAACATTGTAGGTGACTGTAACACAGCAGGAAGTATTTGAGTATCTAAACATAGAAAATGTACAGTAAAAACACGGTATTATAATCTTATGGAACCACCTCAGCATAAGTGGTTTGTTATAGACCAAAACACTGTTAGGTGAACATTTTGTTGTCTAAAAATGCTAGAGATAGTTTGTACCATGCTTTTTCTTGAGTTTTCTTTCTTGTGACTCCATTAAAAATAAAGCCATAATTTTCTACATACTAATAGCATACTTGTATATCTCTGTAGGTAGAATTTAAACATATTTTATTATTATAACATCTTGAACATATTTTGAAGAGGAATTTTCTAACACTGTAAATGTGAATATTGCTAAAGGATTAGATTATTAAATGTTGGCTTTCCATCACCACAATGATTCTTGACACTTTTGTCTTGAAGAGTAAGAGAAGGACATGGGGACAGCTGTCATCTCTTGAGTGTCTGTTGGGCCTGGTAAAAGGCCCGGTGTTTTCATGTGCATTAACTTATGAAAACCTTCCTTCAGCTCAGAGCTGCTAAATCACGTGACTGAGATTCCACTGCAAGTTAGCAGGGAATGCATCACTGAGCTCAAGGTCCACGTACCACTTTATTTTAAACTATACAGATAACATATAAATAGATTCTAATTGTAAGTACTTCAGAAAACAGACATAGCAAAAAAGCTAAATCTACCTTTTTTACAGAGCCCTTTTCTACCCCACCTCCCTTCTAAGAGGTAATGACTTTGGTGTGTCTTTCCAGATCTTTGTGTTTTTGTGTGTGTATGTGTATACATATGCACTTTTGTACATATTTATGTATAAAGTTTTAAAAACAAAACATGAAAAAATGAATAGTACATATTATCCATGATTTTTCTGTTTTCTTCCCTTGAAAAAATAGTTTTTTCTTCCTGAGCCCCAGGTTTTACAGAGTTTTTGTATATCAAATAAATTCAATATTAAGAAAAAATTTTCTCATTTGTATTAGAGGCAGTTAATATGATAGCTGATCAGGATGAAATAACTGGTATTAACTCACTGAATTTTATTATTCTTTTTTTATTTTTATTTTAAAGATGTAGGATACAATTCAGGATTAGGTATACAAATGGTCATTGTAAAGGTAAAGTTTGGACCTCACTTTGGTCCCCACTTCACCTGGTTTGAGATCAGGTATGCTTACTGATAAAGTATCTTTCCCACCCCACCCCCAGCAGTTTCCCACTACTGCTGATCCCTTTCTTGTAGTATTATGGTAATTGTTCAGGGTCTACTTATGAGTCAGAACATGTGGTACTCAGTTCTTTGTTTTTGTGATAGATCACTGAGTACTACAGACTCTAAATCCATCCAAGTTGCTGTGAAGTTAATAGTTTTGTCCTTCTTTATGGATGCATAATATTCTATCGTGTATATGTACCATATTTTTTTAATCCAGTCCAGTTTCAGTGGGCAGCACAGTTGGTTCCATGTTTTTGCTATGTGAATAGTGCTGCAATAAACATGCGTGCATGAGTATCTTTTTTATAGAATGATTTGAGTTCCTCCAGGTTTATTCCCAGAAGGGGAATCACTGAGTTGTATAGGAGATCATATTTTCAGATCTTTTAGGAATCGCTACACTGTTTTCCACAGAGGTTGTACTAGTTTACACTCCCACCAACAGTGTAGAAATGTTCCCTTTTCCCCTCATCCTCTCCAGCATCTGTTGTTTTTTGAGTTATTGATGATGGCCATCCTGACTGGAGTTAGGTGGTATCTCAGTCTAATTTTAATTTGCATTTCTTTGATGATTAGTGAGTCTGAGCATTTTTTCCATGTATCTGTTGGCTGCTCGTATGTCTTCTTTTGAGAAGTTTCTATTCACATCTTTTGCCCACTTTTTAATAGGGCTGTTTGTTTTTTTCTTTTCAGTATATTTGAGTTCCTTTTAGATCCTATATGTTATATAATTCTTGTTGAAGGTAAAACATCAAGGTATTTTGTTCACCTTTGTGACTTTACCTTTAATAATTGTAGTTTGTGCTAGATTTTCTAAATAAAGAAAATGGCTCTTGAACCCCTCTTTCCTTCTTTGAGATCCCTTAAGGGGATGTGTGGTTTGGGGACATCATGGCATTGTGCCGTGAGACTCAGAGGCTCGTAGGGCAGAATGGCGTGGGAGTGTCCAGGCTTCTCTACCAAGTACAGATGCGAGCCCTGCCCTTCTCCTATCACATTTAGTTTGAAACCTCTCTTGAGAATCTCAGATAAATTCACTGCAATATCTAAATAGGATCCGTGTTCTCTTCACCAGGCTGGGTTTCCATCATGGCAGAAGCAATGAAATCTCACCACCTTATGGAGGCTTCACATGCTGCCAGAGTCCTGGCCAATCTAGACCGAGAAACTGTGCAAGAAAAATACCAGGACGGCGTGTATGTGCTGCATCCCCAGTATCGAACGAGGTGAGAAGGCAGAACTGTCACTTTGTCCTGTGTCCTTTGGGAGCATAAAGCCTAGAGGGCTTACATTTTCAATTTATTTTTGCATAATTTAGATAAGGTATTCTCAAATACCTTATTTCCTGAGATAATTTGTCCATGATAACCTCAGAATGGAAGGTTGTCATGAAAAGCATGTGAATTAGCTATATTATCAGGGTTATTTTACAAAGAACTCACCCTCAGTAAGGATGCATTCATGTTTTATAGTCCTTTATAGGTGTTGCACTTAAACTTTGTAATACATCCCTTTTTTGTTTCAAGGCATTTCACTTAGATCCAAGCTAAAATTGATTTGGATGGTAGAAGTCAGTCTGACTAGGAAGGAGATAAGATGTGTGCAGGCAAACAAATTAGCCTGGGCCTAGAACTTAAGGGACTGGACCAAGTTTATGCTAGGTACAAAAGCAGGCATTGGAAGGAACGCGTGGTGACACATTGGACTTGTGCTTCTGCTTAAAGCTATTTGTGGTCACTATATCTACTTGAATCCCTATTGAGGCATTAAATATAGAAAGGCCTACAGCGAAAAAATGGCATATTTCTTGGATTTTCATAGGACCCTTTACAAAAAATGCCTCTGAAAATAGAAAAGAAATTATTTTAAATAAGTGGATTTGAAAAGTGGATTGCCTGGCTAATTCTGATTTGTAAATAAAATATATGGTAATATATTTTATATGTGTGTGTACTATAAATAGCTTCCAACTAAGATACTATATAATTTTTAAGATGTCATATCTGAGGAAAGACTTTGTTACTTTAAAATCTTATTTTCTCAATTTCTGATATTACTTTTATTAATAAATTTTTGAAAATCTCTTTCATACATACTGACTTTGAAACTATATTAGCATTATTCTCATTTAATTTCTTAAGTACTTTTGTTGATTTTTTAGAGTATTCTCATGGAATTCTTTAGAGGGTGATCTGACTGTGACATCTGTCACTTGATTGATCTCTAAGCTCATTGCAATTGATTGTGTTGGTCTGCCTGGCTACATGTGTCTCCATCTTTAGTGAGACAGCAGTGCGCACACTCCATGTAAGTCTTTGCCAAAACTTTTTCTAGTGTTCCTCAGCAAGCCTGTGCTTACAAAGCCTGCTTTAATTAAGTTTTATTTTATGTCACATAAACTCGTTAAAGCAGCATCCACAAGGAATGCTGTGTAGATTCTTACCAAAGCAATAATGCATTTATTCTGCTTCTTTCTAAAACTCTCTCCCTATTAGTCAGCCCATTAAAGCAGATGTCCTTTTTATTCATGGCCTTATGGGAGCAGCATTCAAAACATGGCGCCAACAGGACAGTGAGCAGGCTAACATCGAAAAAGCTTTAGAGGATGAAGACAGGTATACAACATGTTGGCCCAAGGTAAGGAAACAGCAGCCTTGGCAGGCCACCTCTGTCATGACACACTGAAGTGCCGTGGCTGTTAGGGCCTTCATTGCTTATTTTTCTCTTTTTACTTGGATCTTTTTTCCATATTGTTGATTTTTTTCCTTAGGGACACCTGTAGTATGTTATGATAACGACTGGGCTTGTCCTACCCTATGATGTGTTATTTTTACTTAGGATGCAGTCTATGACTTTAAAAGAATATGCCGGCTTAGCTTTGGCTCCTTCCCCTATCTTGGGGAGGTAATCTCTCTCTCTCTCTCTCTCTCTAATTTGCTTTCTAAATAAACTATATTTTCCAATCTAAAAAAAAAAAAAGAATATTCCATTAAGTAAAAAACAGGGGCAAGAGCCAGTAATAGTTTGCTTCCATTGAAACATAATACAAAAATAATATTTTATAACCACAATTATATTCATAGTAGTTACCTAATTGTGTGATCTTAATAATTATGAAAATAGAAAAACATTGAGGAAGTGACTCTACTTCGCATTTCTTTGACATCATTTCTTCCAAAGTGCTTTAACTCTGGAATGAGTTCACTGAATGGACGTATCCAATGCTCACTTACAAGCAAGGCTGCATGTGTGTGTGAATCGTTCCAAGTCTTTGTTCTACCACTTCTTATCTTCACAAAGGCTTCTCAAGTAGACAGAAGGGTTTGCACTTTCTCCCTGAAGTACAGAAATGAGGACAGATCTAGGGTTCATAGGGACAGAACTGTAACTGTTGTGATTAGTGTCTCTGAATTTTCAGGTTCAGAGTCTAACCATTAGACCCATGCCATCTGTCCTGAAATGAGAGCTTTCTGCTAAATGCTTTCAAAAAGCCAATTTGCTCTAGACTCCAAAAACAGCCTTACTTTTGGCTATAACAGATCAAAATTGAGACTATTCTCTTAAAACCTTAATTGGCCTATGCTATAAACATTGCTACCACTTTGTGACCAGAGACATAGAAAGATAAAATTCTGCAATTGTTTTTATAGTCTCTTTCAAACTTTATTCCAATGCTATCTTTAGTTGTCAATATTGCAAGAGGTCTTTAATTATAAATTCAATTACTAGGTAGTCATTGGGTTGGTGGAAATTCATACCTGTTCTTATGTACCTTTTATTTTACTTAGACGTGGTTAGCAAAAGACTGCCCTGCTCTCCGAATTATATCTGTGGAATATGACACCAACCTCAGTGACTGGAGAGCAAGGTGCCCTATGGAAAGGTAACAGTGGGTAGACCTGGAGGAAGGGGGAGGGTTCAGGCTACAAGTTCAGGCCCTCTGGGATGAGACATGAATTTTCTCTTTTGATGTCACAGAAAGGATTTTCTTATGAAAAACTAACCTAACTTTTTTTTTCTTCCTTCTAGAAGGAGTTTGTTTTAAATAAACAATGAAAGAATAGAAGGCTCAGATATATTGTTAATATTTGGCTCCTAACATGGTTCGTTTACGACTATTTTTACAGTTAAGAACCATGGATCCCATAGCAAAGTCTCTCTTTCTACCAGAAGTAAAAATGAGGTTTTTTGCTTTGTGTTCACAAGCATACTGGCCGGAGAAAGCAAAGACCAGGCTCTGAGCAGGATCACTGCCATGTCCTTTGTACGTCCTGTGTGCCAGTTGTGTACATAGGAAGGAGCACTGGATTTTTAAGTTGCAGGACTGAGATGATACCAGAGCCTGTCTTTGACTCACTGTGCAGTCTTAGACAAGTCGGTTAACTTGTTTGGGAAGCTTTGTCTGCAGATTGAGAGAGCTGATCTAAATCAAACTGTTGTTATCAAACTGCTTTCTGAATGGACCCCACATAGCTGCCCTAGAGCAGGGTCAAGGCAAGTGGGCAGGACCCCAGGTCTCTCTCCTCATTTCACACAGAGGAGCCCTGGAGAACTTTTATTTTGCAGAAACATATCTACAGATAAACTGTTTGCAACTACCAGACTAGATAGTTTTGAAGTTTCCTTTTGGTTTGAAAATACTTATTTTGAACTATCTGATTCTAATAGCTTCCTAGTATTTCTAAATAATAAACCAAAATGATAAAAGTTTAATATCTGCAGCATATCTACAAGTAGAACTAAAACTCACAAAAGGAACCACAGAGTCTTCAGTGATGTTTTCATTGTTGGGCCTGGAATGAGCATGGAATTCCTCATCCCAGGTGGTGGGGCGGTTGTGGGGAGACCCAAGTAAAAAGAGACAGACACATATTACATACTCAAGCAATGCTTTCTTTATAAATAAATGGCCACTTCTGGGCTTAGATAGTCCTAATTATACCAGTGTTAATAAGTTACAAATAGAGAATGAGCAATTTCAGAAATGAGCAGTGAGAATGGGGTATTCCTAACTCTAATATAGTATACAGCATATGTCCTATAAGCAGAAATTCTTAACTTTAAAAAGTAGAAATTAGGCTGGGCGCAGTGGCTCAAGCCTATTATCCCAGCACTTTGGGAGGCCGAGGTGAGGGGATTGCCTGAGCCCACGGGTTTGAAAACAGCCTGGGCACTTGGTGAGACCTCATCTCTACAATGAATCAAAAAATTTGCTGGACGTGGTAGCGCATGCCTGTAGTTCTGGCTACCTGGAAGGCTGAGGAGGAAGGATCGCCTGAGTCCAGCACCAGCAGGTCGACGCTGGGGTGGCTATGAGCATGCCACTGCACTCCAGACTGGGTGATAGAGTGAGACTCCAAGTCAAAAAAAAAAAAGTAGATAGCAAAATTGGGGGGATTGATGGTTTCCTGTCATACCTGCTGTTTTTGTTTTATTCAGAAAGTCCATTGCATTCAGAAGTGATGAACTTCTTAGGAAGCTCAGAGCTGCTGGTGTAGGGGATCGGCCAATGATTTGGATCTCACACAGCATGGGAGGTGAGTGTGGGTTCAGCTTGCAGAATGACTGTCGTGAGATCATTGTCAGCCACTGTGGCTAAGCCACTGCATCTCTCCATTTTATTTACTAGTGACCCTTTTTGTCCCCTACATTAATATTTCTGGCTGTGGCTGGGAGTTTTTGAATGAGTGCTCTCCTTCCATGCTGTTTATTTCTCTAGATGGGGACAACTCACAACAAGCTGCATCGGAGGGCTGTGGGTCTGACAGTGTAGCACTTTTGTGTAGTGGTAATGAAGAAACACTGCAAACAGCCCTTGGCTCTTATAAGCCTGACTTGTGAACATCCTTCAGCATTCCTGGGTGGCCCCGGGGAGTCCCCTTTCTTCCTTTCTGTACCCCCTCACCATTGCATAGTCACCGTTGCTTTGGTGCCCACAGCCCCCAACACCCGGCACCTGCCCACACCAGGCCCTGGGCTGCTGAGGTGGCGATGTGCTGGCATGTCTGTTCCAGCATCCTCATGCTTACTTTGGAAGCCACCTCCCCTGTTCCTCCAGCCTCTTTTCCCTGATCCAGTTCAAGATGTTTGCCATCCTTGCTGCAGACAGCCTTTCTGCAGCCCCCGGCCCAGTTTATACAAGGAAACATTCAGGAGAAAGGTGGATGTTAGCTTTTTGTGGCCTCAGAGACCCACTTTCACCAGTGTGTGTAATCTTTGCACTTCACTATCAGTTTGAGACCCAGGAAGGAGGATGGACGAGAAAGTATCTTCCTAGGTGCAGTTCCCGTAGAAGCTGTGTTTTCCACGGTGGGCTGTGTTTGGAATATTAGTCCTGACCTAAAGGCAGGCCATTAGTGTGCTGCAGTGGCGGGCTGGGAAACTAGCAGCTGCATATTCACGCTGTGAAGGAGCCCCCAACCCTGGGAGCCTCTCATTCCTGCGGGGCCAGTCAGTCCTGTGAGATGAGTATCTGCCCCACAGATGATTATAGCTTGCACTACAAGGATCAGGAGTATTTCTTGTTTGGCCTTTTTTGTTTTTATTTTTAGAATGGAGGGAAGGAAAACAGCTTATACGTTTTCTTTCTTCCCTGTGGCTAGGTCTTCTTGTCAAAAAGATGTTGTTGGAAGCCTCTAAGAAGCCAGAAATGAGCACTGTTATCAACAACACCAGAGGAATAATTTTTTACAGTGTCCCTCATCATGGATCACGTCTGGCCGAATACTCTGTTCATATTCGCTATCTTCTCTTTCCGTCTTTGGAAGTCAAAGAGCTCAGCAAGGGTAATACTTTCTGTCACGAAGGAAATTGAGATTGTGTTAACATTAGTTCTACAGGAGAAGGAGAAAAGCCCAGTTTCTTTCTTGAATATATAATTTCATTTTATTATTTGAATATAATTGTGTTTAGACTATTCATGGAAAAGTTTTGACTTGGGCTTAATTTTTCTTTTCTCTTTTTTTTGAGTTGAGGTTTCTGTCGCTCAGGCAGTGGCACAATCACAACTCACCGTAGCCTCGAGCTCCTGGGCTCAGGTGATCCTTTTGTCTCAGCCTCCTGAGTAGCTGAGACTACAGGCATGTTTCACCATGCCTGGCTAATTTTTTTGTTTTTCATAAAGACAGATCTCTCTCTGTTGCCCAGGCTGGTCTCAAACTCCAGGACTCAAGCAGTTCTCCTGCTTCAGCCTCCCAAAGTGCTGGTATTACTGGTGTGAGTCACCACCCAGACTTGATTTTTCTTTGATACCTTCTCTTTTTTTTTTTAAGTTGGAGTCTCACTCTGTCGCCCAGGCTAGAGTGTAGTGGGACGCTCATGGCCACCCCAGCGTTGACCTACTGGGCTCGGGCGATCCTTCCTCCTCAGCCTTCCACATAGCCGGAACTATAGACATGTGGTATCATGCCTGGCTAATTTTTTGATTTTATTGTAGAGACGAGGTCTTACCAAGTTGCCCAGGCTGATCTCGAACTCCTGGGCTCAGGCAATCCTCTTGCCTCAGCCCCTCAAAGTGCTGGGATTACAGGCTTGAGCTACCGCGCCCAGCCTCTTTTTTGTTCTTAAGCCATTATTTACTCAAAGATAGCAATAATTTTATTTATTTATAATAATATAATAATTACAACTTATAATAATCACCAAACATACTTAAAATTAGAGAAACTATATAATGCTTTGCTTTAAGTATTATCCCCAAATTACCAATAAATTGCCTTTTTTCCCATGAGTGGAAAATCATCAACTATTTGATATTAAAATATAAATGAACTTTTGAGATCTTTTACATATTAATTTTAAGTGTGGCTGGGTGCAGTGGCTCACACCTGTTATCTCAGCACTTTGGGAGACTGAGGTGGGAGGACTGCTTGACCCCAGGAGTTTGAGACCAGCCTAAAGCAACATAGCAAGACCCTGTCTCTACAAAAATTAGCCAGGTGTGGTGGTGTGCACCTGTAGTCCCAGCTACTTGGTAGGCTGAGGAAAGATCTCCTGAGCCTAGGAGGTTGAGGCTGCAGTGAGTCATAAGCATGCCAGTGCACTCCAGCCTGGGCGACCGAATAAACACTGACCCCCCAAAAAAATTTTTAAGGGCTATATTTGTTTTGATTAATAAGCATTTTCTCTCTAGTACACCTGTTAATCAAAATTTGAACTCCCTGGCTTGAACCATAATATTCTAGTTGTCTTTTTCTCATATTTTCTGTTAATCAAAATTTGGACTCCCTGGCTTGAACCTTAATATTCCAGTTGTCTTTTTCTCATATCTTCTTTTTGTTCTGCTTCCTGGATAATTTCTTGATTTTATCTTTTAAACCTTCTGTTGAATTTTACTTTCAAATTTTGTTTTCCACAAGTTCTTTCCTGTGTTCTGCTTGTTTTTTACACATATCCTCTTCTTGTTTTAGGGCTCCATTATCTTTTCCAATCATTTGAAAGATACTGATGAGAGGGTTTCAAGCTCCTCTCTGTTTCCCCACTGAGCCATGTCTTCTGTGGGTATCATTTCTGTTTGTGTCTCTGGCCTCCTTTAGGTCCTGGGCTTCCTCTAATATCTGCTGTGTCTTGGTTTCCCTTTCAGACATGAAGATGGAGGATAGGAAGGGATGGGTGCTGTGTGACTATAGCCAGGCTTTGTTGGTGGGAGGCTGGGCTTGGGGTGCGGGGTGCCAGCCATCACACTGGGGCTGCCTACAGTCCCCACACCAAACAGCCCAGGTGCTGCTTCCTGTCAGCCAGTAATGTGATAAAAACCTCTCCTTCTGATGACTGTCTTCTCCGTTCTTTGTTGATTTTAACTTTCCCTGAGTATTAATGGCTTCTTGGGAGGAAGAGAAAATAAGCATGTATACTCAAGGCACCATCTTGAATCAGAATTCTAATTTCCCCTGTACATTTGAGAGATCAGTGCTGCATTTCATTATGAATTGGGTAAACAGAACTTGTCACAATTGTGTTCTGTATAATTTTACAGATTCTCCTGCACTTAAAGCACTACAGGATGACTTTCTGGAATTTGCAAAAGACAAAAACTTCCAGGTGCTGAATTTTGTAGAAACACTGCCAACCTACATTGGTAGCATGATTAAACTCCATGTGGTGCCCGTGGAATCAGCAGGTATTCACTCTTCTGAAACTTGTTGGTCATGAGATGCTTACTTGGCTGCACCTTAGCATTTAATCATAAATGTCAATTTTTATATCCAGTTTCTCTGGTTTTGGGACATAGTTTTGTGAAGATATAAGTTCGAATTCAGTTATTCTTTTCAGCCATAGATTAAAATTTATCTGCAAACATATAACCCTGGTATTATCCCTCCCCTACCTTTATTTAACCAATTTGATCTCAAAGGTTAATTGGCAAACTCTGAGTTAGGTGCCAACAGTGAACTCTGTTGCATTAAAGTCAGAATGCAAAGTTCTTCTAACAGCTAGATTGAAAGGGGCTTTTACTTAACAGCTTGGTAGTTCATGTAGAAACCTTAAAAAATTGACTAAAGATGTGGAAGCTGTAGTAGGTAGAAGATACCTGGGAAATATTCAAGCAGGAAATGTTCCAATGGGAAAGCAAGTGCTAAAGTGGTCTCGTCATAATCCTGGGGCTGAGGGAAGTGGCCAGTGCTGGCTGCTGTCCTGCACTGCCGTATATTATGTGCGCTTTGAGGGCAGAGCCCAGATTTTTTTTTTTTTTTTTGAGTTGGAGTCTCACTCCATCGCCCAGGCTGGATGGTATGCTCACAGCTACCCCAGTGTCAACCTGCTGGGCTCCAGTGATCCTTCTGCCTCAGCCTTCCAAGTAGCCGGAACTACAGGTGTGTGCTACCATGTCCGGCTGATTTTTTTTTTTTTAATTGTAGAGACAAGGTCTCTCCAAGTTGCCCGGTCTGGTCTCGAACCCGCAGGCTCAGACAATCCACTCGCCTCAGCCTCCCAAAGTGCTGGGATTACTTAGCTACTGAGCCCGGCCAGAGCCCAGATCTTAACTTTGTGCATAGCAGATGTCCTATCCAGTTCACTCCCTGAATTGCTGTTCCCTCACCTTGCTTGTCATCTGTGGGAACCCCTTCCCCCCCCACCAGAACCCCTTTCTTACCATCTCTGAGTGACTTGCTGCTTGCTGCCTGGTCTCACTTAGCCACACTGAGAGTCCTTGCTGCCAGGGCCGATGTGTATCTGGAGTGCCTGCCAGATGGTTCTTCCATCCTAGCTTCATTATGTACTATCTAAGTAAAATTAAAAATATGTCATGCTTTGTAGTGGACCTTTAGAAAACTGTACCTCAAAGTAATATGCCATAGGGTGAGGAATTACTATTTAGTAGTTGAAGAACTTCAGGTGTTTAAAAAAAAACTGCTAGGTATTTTTTTTTAAAAAAAGGACTTTGGAAGTTTGAAGCAAAGTGAAGTTAATATCCTGGGCCAGCGGGTGTAGTGACTGCCTTGTCCCAGTTCTGTCACCAAGAGGCTTTTCTTCACTTGCATTCCTCACCTAGCTGGCCTCATCCATGTAGCCTGAAATATCGGAAACCCTTCAGGGATCTCAAGCAGTCAAGCCCGACATCATTTTCCTCCTGGTGGAGTGACCATGGGGATTTGGGTAGAGAGTGGGTTGCACGTGAGACATTCCCATTCTTTTCATCAGGACAAGGGAGCATGTTATAAAGATAGACTTTGTAGATTAATTTAGCAGTACCCTGCAGGTGTAAGAAGGTCCTGAAGATTCCACTGCTAAGGCTCTGCTTGCTGTAGAGTTAGGAGGTAGGCCAGAACACATACAAAAAGCTTATGAAAAGCATACAGTTAGGATGATACGTAACTGAGAAGCCATTCTTCCATGATTCATCAAATGTAGGTTAGCTGCAGTCAAACTTGAAGTTACTTTATCATTTAAGAATCCCTGATCACAACCAAGTGACATTCAGAACTCCCCATCTGGCTCTTTCAGTACTGACAGGGGGAAGCTTATGTTTTTCACTTAGGTTTGCTGACATTTTTTCTTTTCTTCAGATTTAGGCATTGGAGATCTAATTCCTGTGGACGTTAACCATTTGAACATTTGTAAGCCAAAGAAAAAGGATGCTTTTTTGTACCAACGTACTTTACAGTTCATCTGTGAAACTTTAGCCAAAGACCTTGAAAACTAACAGTTGTCTTCTTCCGTTTTTCATATGTAAATTCAGTGCCAGAAACTGGATGTTCTCTTTCTGTTTTTAAGCTCTAAGCAATCACGCAAACATAGTCACTATGGCATCAACGTGGGCTGGAGTGTGTTGCAGCCAACAGAATAATGTTTCCCTTCAAGCACTTAAAGCACCAACACAATGGCAGTCACAGAAGGAGGGGCTAGACTGGGTTCCTCTGACTTAAAGAAGTCTTGTGCCATTTGGTGGTTCATAATGTTGGGCCTGGGAATGAAGCAAAGCTGCTGTGATGAAGAGGGCCCTTTTCCATTGAGGACTGTTCCAGTGAACCCAGGAGGGGCACCGGCAGGTTCTGAAGGGAGAAACACCTTTAACTCAGCTTACTATGAACATGCCATTAGAGCGTACCTAAAATGGAGATAATGAACTAGAACATAGAAGACTCTGTTTTTGTTCTGAGTATATCCACATGCTATATATTTTTAAAATATGTCCGTTTTCAAAACTTTTAGTTTCAACTTTCAGTTAAACCTTTGTCCAACACATTAATTCCGTTAGGCCTATTGTCATGCCTGGGTCAGGGTGAGTTCCTTGTCTCATTCTGTTTTCATATTACTCAGATCAAACTTTTTTTAAAAAAAATTCTAGCATATAGTAATTCTAGACTCTAGCTACCTATGCTTGTAATTTGTCCCAGGTAAGGATAAAGTAGCTAATCCATTGTTGATCACAGTATAAAATAAAACTGTTTTAAGCCATTATATTTATTAGCAATACTTAGTATCAAGACTCTCAGATTCTCTTTGCCTAAGTGAAGTATATCTTTCTTGCTCATTTGGAAGTGCTATTAATTGACCTCCAGCATGTGAGAAATAGGAAATCATGTTGATGGACTTTTTCTTTTGAATAACAGCATTGTTGAGATAGAATTCACATAAAATTTACCCTTTTAAAGTGTACATTGTGTGTGTGTTCTTGTTTTGTTTTGTTTTTTCAAAGAGACAAGGTCTCACTCTATCACCCAGGCTCGTGTGCGGTGGTGCGATCATGGCTCACTGCAGCCTCAACCTCCTGGGCTCAAGCAATCCTCCTGCCTCGACTTCCCAAAGTACTAGGATGAGAGCCATTGTACCTGTCCTCAGTTCACTGGTTTTTAGTATATTTACAGAGTTGTGCAACCATCACTGCTATCTAATTTCAGACCACTTCATCATCCAGGAAAGAACTCTGTACCCGTTAGCAGCCATTTCCCACCTCCTTTTCCCCCAGTCCCTGGTAAGTACTGATCTGTTTTTGTCTCTATGGATTTGACTATTCTGGATATTTCATATAAATGGAATCATACACTAGGTGGTCTACTCTGCCTTCCTTCTTTTAGCATGTTTTCAAGGTTCATATATGATATAGCATGTATCAGTACTTTATTCCTTTTTATAGCCAAAAATACTCTATTGTACAGTATGCCACATTTGTTTATCTATTCATCAGTTGATGGACATCTAGGTTCTGCCCATTTTTTGTCTACGCTGAGTAATGCTGCTGTGATCATTCACATACAGGTTTTTCTGTGGACAGATGTTTTTAATTCTCTTGGGTGTTTAGTAGGAGTGGAATTGCTAGTTAAATGGTTAAGTCTATGCTTCACATTTTAAAGATGGTGGACTTTTGTAGAATGGGATAGTCAAACCTAAAACTAGAGTATAGCTCTGAAGATAACCTGGGGGCATCAATAAACCCTAGCAGTTGTTCCATCCAATTGTTTCATTATATAACAACATAACAAGTGACTTATCCAGTCTTTTTATTATGTAGATCGAGCAAATCTGACAGTAGCCATAAGCAGTATCATGCTAGCTAGTGAGATGGCAGAGACCAGGACAGATATGTTTGGTAAATTTTGGAGATAGAGATGTCTGGTATATTTTCTTGTTCTGTTTTCCATAAACTATGGCAGATAAACCACAGTTGAAACAGCTGTTCATGAATGCAGAGTAATGGAGTGAAACCTCATTTCTTAAAATCTCAATAGAACTAGTATAGCTGTGTTTTTAAAAATAAGATTTGGGAGAGATAGCCAATATGTTACTACATTACAATAGTTTTTTCCAGGTGAGCCCCTTAGCATTTCTTTTTTATTCTATCTACAAAATGGAGAGTCCACCTTCCATTTATCAGGCAAACAGGGTCTGGACCAAATTTATTATACACAAGCAAGATGAAAAGAAATGGCATGGCACTTAAGCAACATAGTAAAATAAAACAAGTACAGATAGTCCCTAGCTTGCAGTGGTTCAGCTTATAGTTCTTCGGCTTTATAATGGGTTTATGTAATATTAAATGCATTTTCAACTTAGGATGGGTTTATAGGGGTGTAGCCTCATTGTAAGTTGAGGAGTATCTGATGTAATGATGGATGATGGTTCAATTCTAAAAGGAAACATAATCCCTGAACAACAGCAGGAGCATGTGTGCATGCACACGCACACACAAGATGAAGAGGGAAAAGGTAGAGACAGCCAGGCTTGGTGGCTCAGCCTATAATACCGCGCCTTGGGAGGCTGAGGTGAGTGGATTGCCTGAGCCCGCAGGTTCGAGACCCGCCTGGGCAACTTGGCGAGGCCGCATCTCTACAATAAATCAAAAAATTAGCCGGGCGTGGTAGCGCACACCTGTAGTTCCAGCTACTTGGAAGGCTGAAGCGGAAGGATCGCCAGAGCCCAGCAGGTCGAGGCTGCAGTGCACTGCACTCCAGTCTGGGTGACGGAGTGAGACTCCAACTCAAAAAAAAAAAAAAAAGTAGAGACATGGAAACAAATTGAAAACCAAATTAGCACAGTTACAGAAATAGAAGCAGCATATTACAGATTATAAATGGATGAAAATCCTATTAAGAGAGGGATGGCTTAATGGATGCAGAAGGAAAATAAAAATTATTAGAGTAATTAAAAGATAATAGATATTATTCATCTGTGAAGGCAATAGGAATTATCAACATAAGCTTAAGGAATAGGGACCCATGTTCCTTTTCTGACAGATTTGCTTGTTGACTGATTACATCCATGCATTAAAAAAAAATGGAATGAAAATACTACACTTTAAAATGCAAACGGGGGCATGGCGCGGGTCAAACCAGTTATCTCAGCCCTTTGGGAAGCTGAGGTGGGAGAATTGCTTGAGTCCAGAAGTGGAGACCAGCCTGGGCAACATAGTTACTACAAAAAAAAATTGTTTTTTAAATTAGCTGGGCATGGTGGTGCATGCCTGTAGTCCCAGCTACTCAGAAGGTGGAGGCAGAAGGATTGCTTAAGCCCAGGAATTTGAGGCTGCAGCAATCCTTGACTGTGCCACACACTCACAGAGTGAGACCCTGACTCAAAAATAAGTTTAAAAAATGTAAACAAGAACCTTAAAAACCACTCATGTTAGAAAACAGTAATGTTGGAAAGAAAGAATTGTGTGCTTAGCTAAGTTGCCCTTGATATGGGTACAAAGGTAATGGACCAACATGCTCAGTCCTTCAAGAACTTGGGGAATATTGGTAATCAGTTCTAGCTTTATCTTCTTATCTTAATTTTAAGCAAATTAAGTGTAACATTTATTAAATAATGACATATAGTATGGTATAACACCTGGTATTTTACTATGTACATATCATAGAAGGAGTTCCAGAATATTGTTAATGACTATTTCTGAGTAAATTTTGGGTGAATTTTTAACTTTTTTGTACTTTTCTGTAATGCTTATGCCTTATGAGTATTTGTTATTTTGACCCACAATTTATTCTAAAAAGAAGGCTCTATTGCCGGGCTCGGTGGCTCAGCCTGTAATCCCACACCTTGGGAGGCTGAGGCGAGTGGATTGCCTGAGCCCGCGGGTTTGAGACCTGCCTGGGCAACTTGGTGAGACCTCATCTCTACAATAAATCAAAAAATTAGCCGGGTGTGGTAGCGGGCGCCTGTAGTTCCAGCTACTTGGAAGGCTGAGGTGGAAGGATCACCGGAGCCCAGCAGGTCGAGGCTGCAGTGGCCGGGAGTGGCCACTGCACTCCAGCCTGGGCGACAAAGTGAGACTCCAACTCAAAAAAAAAAAAATGAAGGCAAAGTATAAACATTATCAGAAAAAAAAAGAAAGAAAAACTGTTACTAGTAGACCTCTATTAAAAGGACTGTTAAAGAAAATATTTTAGGCTTAAAGAACATAACCAGATCATTCAAAATGACAGAGAAAGCAAGCATGTCACAAATTGTAAATATGTGGGTATATATGAAAAATTCAGCAAATATATTTTCTTAGTTTTTCTCTTAACTTATTAAAAAAAACATGAGCTATTACAAATGAATTACATGATACTGTATTTGGAGTGTATAACATATAGATACATATGATAATATTAGTACAAAAGAGGTAAGAGGAAAAGGAGATATATTTGCTTATTTTACCAGAATTAAGCTATTATGATTCTGAGGTCAACTGTAACTAGTTGATACATACAATGTAATACCTAAAAACTTGAATGGACAAGGTATCATCCATGGATCAAATTGACTTGGCAACTGTGTTGCAAACACATTTTTATTGGAAAACAACCATGCTTTTTCATTTACATTTTCACTGTGGCAGCTTACACACTGCCATACCAAAATTAAAGTATTTACTATTGGTCCTCTACCAAAAAAGGTTGCCAACCCCTACCATAGACCGATAGTAAGAAAATAACTCAGACCAAGCTTGTTGACTCAGCCTGTAATACCAGCACTTTGGGAGACTGAGGCGAGTGAATTGTCTGAGCCAGCGGGTTCGAGACCAGCCCTGGCAACTTGGCGAGACCTCATCCCTACAATAAAATAAAAAATAGCCGGGCGTGTGTAGAGCGCTCTGTAGTTCTGGCTACTTGGAAGGCTGAGGCAAAAAAATCATTGGAGCCCAGCAGGTCGTTGCTGGGTTGGCCGTGAGCATGCCACTGCACACCAGCCTGGGCAATGGAGTAAAACTCCAACAAAAAAAATGTAAAAGAAAAGAAAAAATAACTCGAAGTAGTATAGTAAAAATATAAACACAAATTTAAATGGCACACTAAAAATGTTTATTTAGCACAAAAGGAGACAGTAAAAGAGAAACCAAGAAACCGAAAAAACATGAGATGATTTAAAAACAGGTAACAAATGTCAGACAAATATGACATACTAATAATATCATTATATATGAATGGGCTAAATTTTCTATGTATGAGGCAGGTTTTGAGTCGGAGTCTCACTCTGTCGCCCTGACTGGAGTGTAGTGGCCACTTCCGGCCACCGCAGCCTCGACCTGCTGGGCTCCGGCGATCCTTCCGCCTCAGCCTTCCAAGTAGCTGGAACTACAGGCGCGCGCTACCATGCCCGGCTAATTTTTTGATTTATTGTAGAGATGAGGTCTCGCCAAGTTGCCCACGTGGGTCTCGAACCCACGGGCTCAGGCAATCCACTCACCTCAGCCTCCCAAAGTGCAGGATTATGAGCCACCGAGCCCGGCTTAAAAATTCATTTGAAGAGTGAAAAGTTCTGGGCCTTCACTTCAAAATGGCCAGCATTCCCTAAAGCTGAATAATCACTATTTCCTTGGGCAGGGTCTGTTCTCTTCAGCGCCATAGTCCACATTACTCCTTAATTTATCACACCCATTGCTTGGCCCTGAAGACAAAAGAGTTTGAGACTCTTGCTATATGTTGGATAAAAGAAAGACACTAGGAAATGCAGGCTCAGGAGGGTTGGGGTTGGGCCCACTTCATTGTCCTTCTCTCTGGGGACTAGCCCATGGATTGTGGGTAGCTGGCCCGGGCTGGATGAGATAGACGTAATCTATCATTTTATAAGTGTCTACCCTAATGTGCTTGCATTCCCTAAAGTACCCCTCCTATCAATACCATGAAGCCTTTTGGATGGTTACTCTCATTTTACAGGTGAGGAAATGGAGGCTCAGAAGGGTTAAGCGACTGCCAAGGCGGAACACCCAGCAGGCGGCAATGCTGTGATTGGCCCTAAGTCACCTGACGTGGCAACCCAGATGGGGCACTACCCAACATAGTCACTTATCACCTCTTTGCACAGAGAGCCCCTGACCAACTTCCCCCATCTAAACTGACCTACTGCACTCTGTCATGTCACTCTATTCATTTCCCCATAGGTCGTCTGAGGTCAGAAATGACCTTGTTTTGTTTGGTACTGTGTGTTTCTTTTTTATCTGTCCCCTCCCAGCACGGGCTGCTAGCCAGATGCCCTGTCTGTTCCGTTCATCACTGGACCCCAGCCGTTAGCAGGGTTCTTGACACAGGCAAGTGTTCAGTACATGCTTGTTGAATGAATGCAAACAACCCAGTGTCTGTACTGTGGGACACAGAGGTAAGAAGGCAAGGACAGGGCAGGTATTCTTGGTCCAGTGGCCACCAAAAGAACAGAAGTCCCATGGGCCTCTAGCTTCCTCTGGTTTCAAGTCCTTCCGCCTCCCCCTCCTGAGCACATGGTGGGGCACACAGGACATCTCAGTAAGTACTGGGTTCACGCGTCTTGGCATGTGGACACCTGGCGTCCCTGGGACAATGCCTTCTCCTTGTGGGCACAGATCATGTTGCTGCACCTTCTGTGGGCATCACTTATGCCGCCCTCTCTCCTCGTCCTCCGTTGGAACCCAAGTCGGGCTGATACCACCCACAGAAAGGGTGGCTGGCCCTAAGTGTCCAACCAGCAGTGTTGGCCTGTCTGCCTCTGCAGCTCACACCCTGCCAGCTCCCAAGCCGCCCCCCCCCCCCCCCCCCCCCCCCCCCCCGGTGGATGCCCAGGCC
>CAUYQG010060043.1:0-12977 GCA_963574415.1 Tarsius wallacei | reverse complement strand
GCCTCAGCCTTCCAAGTAGCTGGAACTACAGGCGCGCGCTACCACGCCCAGCTAATTTTTTGATTTATTGTAGAGATGAGGTCTCGCCTGCCCAGGCGGGTCTCGAACCCGCGGGCTCAGGCAATCCACTCACCTCAGCCTCCCAAAGCACGGGATTACAGGCTGAGCCACCGAGCCCGGCTAAGCATATATTTTAAATTGCTCTGTGCAGTTTTGTTTTTGTTGAGTCGGAGTCTCACTTTGTCACCCAGGCTGGAGTTTCAGTGGCACACTCAACCGCCACTGCAGTTTCAACTTTGCTGGGCTCAGGCGATCTTTCTGCCTCAGCCTTCCAAGTGGTTAGAACTACAGGTGTGCACTACCACGCCTGGCTGATTTTTTTTTGATTTATCGTAGAGACAAGGTCTCACCACGTTGCTGATCTTGAACCCCTGGGCCCAGGCAATCCTCTCGCCTCGGCCTTGCACCCAGCCTTTTGTGCAGTTTTTAACCACTGTATATTTATCACAGGACAGGTTGAATATCCCTTACTCGAAATGCTTAGGACCAGACATGTTTTGGATTTGGGATTTTTTTTGTAATTTGGAATATTTTGCATAAATATTTTGGGGATTGGACCAAAGTGAAACTTATTTATATTTCTTGTATACATAGCCAAAAGGTAATTTTATCCAATATTTTAAATAATGTTATGCGTGAAACGTTTGCTTTTTGAGTCGGACTCTCACTTTGTTGCCCAGACTGGAGTGCAGTGGCATGCTGCTCATGGCCACTGTAGTCTTGACCTGCTGAGCTCAGGTGATCCTTCCACCTCAGCGTCCAAGTAACTGGAACTACAGGCGTGCTCCTCCACCCAGCTAATTTTTTTATTTATTGTCGAGATGCTGTCTCACCATGTTGCCCAGGCTGATCCTGTACCCGTGGGTTTAGGCAGTTCTCTCACCTCGGCCTCCCAAAGTGCTAGGATTACAGGTTTGAAACACCACTCCCAGCCTGTGTGAAACGTTTTGATTACATCTCATCGTATGAGTCAAGTGGACTTTTCTACTTGTGATGTCATGTCAACACTCAAAAAATTTTGCAAGTTGGAGCATTTTAGACTTTGAATTTTTGGCTTAGGGAAGCTCAACCTATGTTAGAGTGTGCTTAGATATAGATTGGAGGAGTGATGGAGTGTACCTATAGTCCCAGCTACTTGAGAGACTTCAGGCGGAAGGATCATCTGCACTCAGGAGGTTGAGGCTGTGGTGAGCTGAGATTGTGCGACTGCTTGGGTGACAGCGAAAGTGTTTCAAACAGACAATAGATTGGAGGAATGAGAAAAATATATTAAGAGAATAGATTTTTTTCCCTGCAGTCAAGTGGAAATAAGATTATTGCGTTTTTACATTTCCTAATTTATAATACCCATTATTAAAGGAAGCAATTTAGGATTTGATTTTAGAAAGCATTGAGCTATAGTGACTGTTGGGCATTTCTTGTATAATCTTATTAACAATGGTATGTTTGTATTGCCTTTCAGGACCTTGAAGAATTGGATCCAGATTTCATCATGGCTAAACAGGTTGAACAACTGGAGAAAGCAAAGAAGGAACTTCAAGAACGCCTAAAGAATCAAGAAAAGAAGGTAAGTAGTAAACTTTGAAAACTGGTGAACTTTCAAGATACGAAATTTTAAAAGTTTTTTTTTGGTTTTTTTTGAACGAAGGAGATATTCTTGAAAGTATTTTTTTCATGTCATTTAGATAGACTATTTTGAAAGAGCCAAACGCTTGGAAGAAATTCCTTTGATAAAGAGTGCTTATGAGGAACAGAGAATTAAAGATATGGATCTGTGGGAACAACAAGAAGAAGAAAGAGTAAGTTTTAAATTTAAAAATTACAATATTTAACAATTGCTATTAAGTTCTCCACCAATAATAGAACCCCGGTTTCGAAATTGGCTTTATTTTGTATTGTTGCCAGAAGTGGTGCTTTAATGACTGCTTACTAACAGATTGGTAGAAAGAGGGAAAATTTCACAGTGGAGATTAAGAATGAGCCAGACTTGATGGCTCATGCCTTTAATCCCTGCACTTTAGGAGGCTGAGGTGGGAGTCTGGGAGTTCTAATCCAGTCAGGTTATTTAGTGAAGCCTCATCTCTACAACCCCCGCCCCCCCAAACTAACCATTGTGGTGGCATGCACCTGTATTGCCGAGGGCTCATGACAGAAGGATTGCCTGAGCCCATGGAGGTTGAGGATGCTGTGAGCCATGATTGTGCCACTGCACTCTAGCCTGGGGGCAACACAGTGAGATCCCTCAAATCCAAAAAAAAAGAAGAAACTTTTAAATAAAAAGGACAACCTGAAAGCTTATTTTATACAAAAAACTGCTTCGTGTATACTTTAAATGGGTCAGTTGTATATAAGATGCATATAGTTTTTAGTTTATTTACAGAACTGTGCAGCTATCATTGCAATACAATTTTAAAGGAAGCTATCTATTAGGAGTTATCCCCTGTTTCCTCCCCACTACCCCAGCGCTATGCAACGACTAATGTACTGTCTTTAGATGACCTATTCTGGACATTTCATAGAAATGAAATCATGTAGTATGTGGTCTTTTGTGGTGAGCCAGACTTTAGTTTTGTCTGTAGTATATATTATATTTACCTGATGATACAAAAATGCAGGATTTGCAAATGCTTATTTAGGGACCAAATGTGTAATAAAAATGAAAGGACTGATTCTGGTTTATAAAAAATATACCATAAGCAGGAGACAACACACATCTGCATAGACCATGGTGTGGAGAATGCAGCCTATTGTGGTTTCATCTGATTGCTAGTTCTTCCAATTTTTTAAGGAAAAGTTAAGAATGTTGTGATAATTTTCTTAATAAAAGTAAAACTAATTAGAAAAATAAAGTACTGCAGACTAAATTGGGATAATCTGGAGCCTTCCATTTTTTCACTTAGGGCACAAGGGAAAAAAGTCTTATATCATCATCCTGCTTTAACTTCCAGTTGTTTCTAAGGATGAAAATGCTTTTAAGAACAACCACAATGCTTCTTACTGATACTCTCTTAGAATATATAGGCATACTTTGTTTTACTGCACTTAACTTATTGTGCTTTGCAGTTTGTGGCAACCGTGCATCGAGCAAGTCTTTCAGTGCTGTATTTCAGACTTTTCTGTTGTTATTATTATAATATCTGTTATGGGGATCTGTGATCAGTGATCTCTGATGTTACTATTGTAATTTTGGGGGGAGGTACCATGAACCACACCCATGTAAGATGATTGACTTAATCTATAAATGTGTTTATTTTTACTGCCCTCTAACTACATTCCCTCTTTCTTTCTTTGAGACAATATTGAATGCCAATTAATAACCCTACAGTGACTTCTAAGTGTTAAAATGAAAGGAAGAGTTGCATGTCTGTCACTTTTAAATCATATGTTGGAAATGATCAAACTTAGTGAGGAAGGCTGAAAGCTAAGCCTCTTGTCTAGTTAGCCAAGTTGTAAATGCAAAGGAAAAGTTCTTGAAGGATGTTAAAGGTGCTATTCCAGTGAGCACATAAATGATGAGAAAGCAAAACAGCTTTGTTGCTGATAGGGAGAACATTTTGATGGTCTGAATAGAATATCAAACCAAACTCAACATTCCCTTAAGCCAAAGCCTAATCCAGAACAAGTCCCTTTTTATTTATTTCTGTGAAGAAAGAGGCGAGGAAGTTGCAGAAGAAAAGTTTGAAACTGGCAGAGGTTGGTTCATTAAGCTTAAGGCAAGAAGCCATCTCTATAACAAAGGTGTAAGGTGAAACAGCAAGTGCTAATGTAGAAGCCACAGCAAGTTTATCCAGAAGATCTAGAAGATCATTGATGGAGGAGGCTATGCTAAACAACAGATTTTCAATGCAGACAAAGCAGCCTTCTATTGGAAGAAGATGCTATCTAGGACTTTCATAGCTAAAGAGAAGTCAGTACCTATCCTCAAAGCTTTAAAGGACAGGCTGATTAATACAGCTGTGGTGACTTTAAGTTGAAGCCAGTGTTCATTTACCATTCCAAAAATCCTAGAGCTGTTAAGAGTTATGCTAAACCTACTCTTCCTGTGTATAAACAGAACAAAAAAGACTAGATGACAGCACACCTGTTTATAGTATGGTTTACTGAATGTTTTAAGCCCTCTTTTGAGACCTACTGCTCCAAAAAAGAAAACAGAAGATTCTTTTTAAAATATTGCCACTCATTGAAGTACATCTGGTCACCTGAGCACTCTGATGGAGATGTACGGGGAAGATTAGTGTTGTTTTCATGCCTATCATCACAAAAATCATTCCGTAGCCCTTGGATCAAGGAGTCATTTTGACTTTTCAAGTATTATAATTTGAGAAGTGCATTCCATAGGCTAAAGATGCCAATAGGTAGTGATTCCTTTGGTGGATCTAGGCAAAGTAAACTGAAAACCTGGAGAGAATTCACCATTCTAAATGCCATTCAGAGCATTTGTGACTCATAGGAGGAAGTAAAAATACAGGAGTTTGGAAGGAGTTGATTCTAAGCCTGATGGATAACTTCGAGGGGTTCAAGACTTCAGTGGAGGAAGCCACTGCAGACCTGCTGGTAATAGCAAGAGAACTAGGATTAGAAGTGAAGCCTGAAGAAGTGACTAGATTTGCTACAATTTCATGATAAAACTTGAACAGATGAGGACTTGCTTTTTATGGATGAGCAGATAAAATAAAGTGGTTTCTTGAGATGAAATCTACTCCTGATGAAGATGCTGTTAACATTGTTGAAATGACAACAAAGGATTTAGAATATTACATCATCTCGGTTGGTAAAGTAGCCAGCAGTGTTTGAGAAGATTGACTAATTTTGGAAAAAGCTCTGTCTGTAAATGCAATCAAGATTTCTTTGCATGCTACAGAGAAATCTTTTTTTTTTTTTGAGTTGGAGTCTCATTCTGTCGCCCAGACTGGAGTGCGGTGGCTGCTCCCGGCCACTGCAGCCTCGACCTGCTGGGCTACGGCGATCGTTCCGCCTCAGCCTTCCAAGTAGCTGGAACTACAGGCGCACACTACCACGGAAAAATCTTTCATGAAAGGAACATGAAATCAGTGCTCAAACTCATTGTTGTCTTATTTTAAGAAATTGCTGCAGCCTCCCCAGTCTTCAGCAGTGACCACCCTGATCATCAGCCATCAACATTAAGACAAGACCCTCCACCAGCAAGAAGATTACTACTCACTGAAGACTCAGATGGTCCATTAGCATTTGTTAGCAATAAAGTATTGTTTTTTTTGTTTGTTTTCTTTGCGATGGGAGTCTCAGTATGTTGCCCAAGTTGATCTTACACTCTTGGTCTCAAATGGTCCTACTGCCTCAGCTTTTCAGGTAGCTGGCACCATAGGTACACACCACTGTATCCAGCTTAAGGTGTTTTTGAAATTAATGATCACCACACACAAAAATTAACTCTAAATGGATCAAAGACCTAAACGTAAAACCTCAAACTGAAAATATCTCAGAAAATGCAGGAGACACCCTTATGGAAGTTGGAACTGGCAACCAATTCCTGATCAAAATCCTAAGTGCCCATACCATAAGAAATAAGATAGACGAGTGGGACCTCATCAAACTTACGAGCTTCTGCAAAGTAAAAGAAACCATCAAGAGAACAGGGAGACAGCCCACAGAATGTGAAAAAAAGAATGGGAAAAATTTTCCAACTGCTAGGAATGTGCCGAAAAGAAAAAAAGACATTCAAAAGTGGGCAAAAAACATGAATAGACACTTCTCAAAAGAAGATATACGGGCAGCCAACAGACACATGAAAAAGTGGTTAGCTTCATTAATCATCAAAGAAATGCAAATCAAAACCACATTGAGATATCACCTAACCCCAGCAAGAATGGCCATCATTAATAAAACAAACAGCAGATGCTGGCAAGGATGCACAGAAAAAGGAACGCTTCTTTTTTTTTTTTTTTTTTTTTTTTTTTTTTTTGGAGGCACAATGTCACCCAGACTGGAGTGCAGTGGTCGCTCCTGCCCACTGCAGCCTCGACCTGCTGGGCGCCTGCAATCCTTCCGCCTTCTGCCTCAGCCTTCCAAGTAGCCGGAACTACAGGCGCGCGCTACCACACCCGGCTGATTTTTTAAAATTTATTGTAGAGATGAGGTCTCGCCAAGTTGCCCAGGCGGGTCTTGAACCCGCGGGTTCAGGCGATCCACTCACCTCAGCCTCCCAAGGCGCGGGATTACAGGCTGAGCCACTGAGCCTGGCATGGAACGCTTCTACACTGCTGGTGGGAATGCAAACTAGTGCAGCCTCTGGAAAATAGTGGAGCGATTTCTGAAAGAACTAGGAATTGACCTTCCATATGATCCAGCAATCCACCTATTGGGAATATACCGAGAGGAAATCAAATCATTCTACAGAAAAGATACCTGCACATGCATGTTTGTTGCAGCTCTATTCACAATAGCAAAAACACGGAACTAACCATGCTGCCCATTGAAGCTAGACTGAATAAAAAAATTGTGTTACATATACACAATGGGATATCATGCAGCCATAAAGAAGGACAAACATACGGACTTCGCAGCAGCTTGGATGGATTTAGAGTCGATCATACTCAGAGATCTGTTACAGAAAGAACAGACTACCATATGTTCTCACTCATAAGCGGACCTTGAACAATTACCATAGTACTATAAGAAAGGAATTGGCAGTAGTGGGAAACTGACAGGGGAGGGGAGTTGGGATTGGCAGTTGAGGAAAACTGCCAGGGGAGAGAGGGGCACACCTCATCAACAAGGGTACCTGCATAATGAATAAAATAAAAAAAAGAAACAAGAATAGATTTGAACTGAAAAAAAATTAATGTATGTTGCTTTTTAAAAAAGATGTATTGCTTTTCAGCACTTAGTAGGCCACAGTATAGTGTAAACCTAACTTTTATATGCATTGGATAACCAAAACATTTGTGTCACTCGCTTTTTGCAATATTTGCTTTATTGTAGTGGTCCAGAACTGAACCTGCAGTATCTCCGAGGCATGCCTGTATGTCATAGTTTTTCCTTTATAAAAGTTTCTGGTATCATGAAGCTAAATAAAAACTTCTTACAAATGCCTCAGGACTATTTTGTCCACCTCTTGTTTCTAATTGCTGTCCTGGGGACCCGTTGGCATGAATGGTACGCTTTCATTTTTATGGCATGATCAAATGGGCAAAGAAGCTGCTTCTGACTTTTCTTTTTCGGGTCTCACTCTGGCACCCAGCCTGGAGTGCAGTGGCATGCTCACGGCCACCCTAGCGTCAACCTGCTGGGCTCAGGCAGTCCTTCCACCTCAGCCTTCCAAGTAGCTGAAAGTATAGGTGTGCACACTACCATGCCCGGCTAATTTGTCTCTCTTTTTTTTTTTGAGTTGAAGTCTCACTCTGTCACCTAGACTGGAGTGCAGTGGCTGTTCCTGGCCACTGCAGCCTCGACCTACTGGGCTCTGGTGATCCTTCCACCTCAGCCTTCCAAGTAGCCAAAACTACAGGCACGCGCTACCATACCTGGCTAATTTTTTGATTTATTGTAGAGATGAGATCTCGCGAAGTTGAGAGACCCAGGCAGGTCTCAAACCCACGGGCTCAGGCAATCCACTCACCTCGGCCTCCCAAAGTGCGGGATTACAGGCTGAGCCACCGAGCCCGGCCTTATTTGTCTTTTGATTTATTGTAGAGACGAGGTCTCAGCAAGTTGCCTGGGCTGGTCTTGAACCTGCAGGCTCAGGCAGTCCACTCTACTCTCCTCGGCCTCTCACAGTGCTGGGATTATAGGCTGAGCCACCGAGCCCGGCCTCTCTTTTTTCATTTTTGAGTTGGAGTCTCACTTTGTGGCTCAGGCTGGAGTGCAGTGGCAGGCTTATGGCCACCACAGGCTTGACCTGCTGAGCCCAGGCGATCCTTCCAAGTAGCTGGAACTACAGGCACGTGCTACACGCCCGACTTATTTTTGATTTATTGTAGAGGCAGGTCTCTCCAAGTTGCCTAGGCTGGTCTTGAACCCCTGGGCTCAGGCATTCCTCTTGCCTTGGGCTCCCAATGTGCTAGGATTTCAGGCATGAGCCACTATCCTTGGCCTGCTTCTAATTTTTCAAGACTATTTGTCAGTAATTTGTCTTTGGTAAATTAGAAAACAAATTTTGAACACTTTTAAATTCAAGTGTATTCTCCACTTGTAGATTACTACTATGCAGCTAGAACGTGAAAAGGCTCTTGAACATAAGAATCGGATGTCACGAATGCTGGAAGACAGAGATTTGTTTGTAACGCGACTCAAAGCTGCACGGCAGTCTGTTTATGAGGTGAGCTTATTGATTTTAGAAAAACATTTATTCATGAGCCTTTTAATGTTACCTTAAGGATTCTCCTTTAACACAGTGGTGTATATTCTGTCTCGAGTTAACATGCGTAATTGTCATTCAAGTAATATTTTAATAGAAATTTTTGGTTCATATTTTATGAACCAAACACCTAAGGAAATGTTTCTGAAGGTTAACTCTTAGTCCCTGTAATACAAGTTTTTATTTACTGTTTCTGTTAGAAAGAAAAATAAAAAACTACATCAAAGTGTTTTAGTATTAAGTTTTAATTAAATTATTTGATTTATTGTGTGTAAAGATAAACCCACCTGGGTGTCGGTAATAGTACAACAGTTTAAATTTTTAAAAATTTGGCATGCTAATGACACTTCAGTCATTTTGGAATTCTAGTTTTTGTCCTTAGGAATTGATTTCTTTGGTTCCAAGAAATTTAGTGGGGTTTTTTTGGTAAATTGAGTAGCTTGTTGCTCTTGACAAAATTTGTGTGTCTTTTTTTTTTGGCAACTCTACATTTGCAGGAAAAGCTTAAACAGTTTGAAGAACGATTAGCAGAAGAAAGGCATAATCGTTTGGAAGAGCGGAAAAGGCAGCGTAAAGAAGAACGCAGAATAACGTATTATAGAGAAAAAGAAGAAGAGGAGCAGAGAAGGGCGGAAGAACAGATGTTGAAAGGTAACTGGACCGAATTGGGGGCATGTAATGCAAGATTGATGTTTTTCTACTGTTTAGTGATCTTATTTAGAAAATAGAGGAATCAAGATAATTGGCCTAGTAGCACTGTAATTAGTTCTCAGAACCCAGTTTGTTAAATGTAAAGATGTTATATCCTCTACCAATCTATTTTTACAAATTCCTTTAAAAGTTAATAATTTTTATCACTATTCTGTGTAGATATTAGCATTTTTAAATTTTTTTTTTGAGTTGGAGTCTCTGTTGTCCAGACTGAAGTACAATGGCACATTCACGGCCACAGCAGACTCTACCTGTTGGGGCTCAGGTGATCCTTCCATCTCAACCTTCTAAGTAGTTGGAACTATAGGCGTGCACACCACATCCGGCTCATTTTTTTATTTATTGTAGAGATGAGGTCTCACCAAGTTGCCTGGGCTGGTCTCAAACCTGTGGACTCAGGCAGAACTCTCACCTCAGCCTCCCAAAGTGTTGGGATTCTAGGCGGGAGCTATCGCGTCCGGTGGTATTAGCATTTATTTAGGAATACGTGCCAGATGAAGACTATCAAATGGTTCTCTATTTGTAATCCCAGATGTGTGGGAATGGAGGAGGGGGTTCTAGTAGCTTCTAAAGTCATTACAAAACTATTGCTGAGGGCCATAGCACTTGTTTTCTTGACTATCTTCTATCATTTAGCTGATTGTAAAATATTTTCATATTCTTAAAATTTATTTCTGTATTTGCTACCTATTTAATACCAGAAAGGTAGACTTAGCCGTATGGGGAAAGATGTGACTGGGAGACATACTTAGTAACCTAATAAATAATCTAGAGCGTGAAGAGAGAGAACGTGCTGAACGAGCAAAACGTGAGGAAGAGCTACGAGAATACCAGGAGCGGGTCAAGAAATTAGAAGAAGTGGAAAGGAAAAAACGCCAAAGGGAGTTGGAAATTGAAGAAAGAGAACGTCGTAGAGAAGAAGAGAGAAGACTTGGTGATGATCCACTTTCTAGAAAGGTGAGTATTGAGATTATTGACTTTATTTTGTTTTACTGTGGATGTATTTGTATCAGCCATTTCTCTTGCCTGATACATACATAAATGTCTGGGCTTGGTGTTTTTAATCAGTTGTTTTCACATCTCTTTTAAATCTGGTATTGTTTTGTCTTCCAAAAGAACAGAAAGTTCCTGAGGAGGAAAAAATAGGCCTGTTGTAGCAAAGATGGAATGTTATAATCTGAAGAATCTTTGTCAATGTGAATGGATGTCATGAAAGTATCTTGTCCATAACACTCTTTATTGTACTCTGGAAGAGGGACTGTTCCTGAGTTCCTTGAAAAAAAAGAAAATTTATTTTAAAAATTTTAAATTTTCATTGAGATAATATCTTGCTGTGTTGCCCAGGCTGATCTTGAACTCCTGGCTTCATGCCATCCTTCTGCCTTGGCACTCCCAAAATGCTGGGAGTGCAGGCATGAGGCACCACACCCGGCCGGGTTGCTATGAATTCTGGCTGTGGAATTCCCTCATGATTAGTGTTACTGTTATCCACCAAGTTAGTTTTGAATCTGCCCCTCTTTCTGTCCCTGCATTACTGCCTTAATTCAGATCTTCCTGTTGCTTGCGGGTCTACTCACCAGTTCCCTGATCATGTCTTCCCCCAACTTCAGACTTTCCTCTAATTGTGGCCTGCTTGGTTTTTCATAATATATCATGTTTGATCGCTACACCTGCTCTTCAAACCTTTCTTTGATTGGTCATTACTGAGAGCCAAAGGTAAAAAACACGCTTAAGCAGTCAGGGCCTTTGATGTTATTGCCTATTTCATCAGTTATATCTGACATCATTTTCTTCTTAGTCACCTATGCTCCAGCAATTCTGTGCTAGTTTTCAGCCTTAAGTGTCTGTGACATGTCTGTTTGCTCTTCCTTTTGCTTGGGAGGTGCTATATTTGTCCCTTGAACAAAATACTGCTTTTTAAAGTAAGAGATAAATAATTCAAGGATTTCTTGCATTTCATTTCTCTTCTCCTTTGTCTTTGCCATACCTGTATTCAATTCTTATCTTTTTGGGTGGATTTGATACCAGTCATCTATATAGTCTTCAATATCTGCTTTATAAAATATGTGGATAGATTTTTAGTTTTGTTACTCTTGTTGCTAATTTCTAGTCTTATTCCTTGTTATTTCTTTTTATTTTATTTTATTTTTGAGTTGGGGTCTGACTCTCACCCAGACTGGAGCACAGTGGCACAATCATGGCTCACTGCATCCTTGACCTACTTGGGCTCAGGTGATCTTCCCGCCTCAGCCTCCCAAGAAGCTGGGACTACAGGCATGCACCACCATGCATGGCTAATTTTTTTTTTATTTTTGTAGAGATGAGGTCTTGCTGTGTTGCCCAGGCTGGTCTTGAACTCCTGGGCTCAAGTGATCCTCCCACCTTAGCCTCCCAAATGCTGGGATTACAGGTATGAGTCCCTGTGCCCAGTTCAATGTTTTGGAATTTAATAATACATTTACACTTGTGTTTTAAAAACATAGTTAGGTTTTTATGAATGTTCTTCTTCTATTGGGCAGAGTTCTGTGTGTGTATGAATCAGAGCTGTTGTGGTCTTTAAATTGGCTATATCCTGTCAATTTATGGAAACTCCATCTCTTGAGGAAACGTACCTGCTGTGATTATGGGTTTCTAACCTTTCAGTTAACTTTTGCAAATCTTTCTGCCATCCTTTTATTCATTTTCAACCTGTTGTTTCTGTTTTACAGTCCCTCTCCTTTCAATGGGAGAGTTTAGTTTGATCTACTTATATTTAAGCATGGCAACTGCTATGCTTTATTTTATTTTTAGCATTTGCTTTGGAGCTTTTTACTTGCTTCTATGCCCTTGACAACTCTTTCTGTAGGCTAAAATTAAGAACTTTTATTTGTTCATTTTAATTTTCTCTATTTTTAGTGATTGCCATTACTTTTTTCCTAAATCTGTTTAAACTTTAACACTGTTAATTGATAACTCTCCATTTCTTCTTCAGAACAAAACAAAATTTTGAACATACCTTTACTTATATTTTATTACAGTGAGCTGGATAGTTTTGCTTCCACATCATTGCAGCATGTTCTCTCTCTACTTTGGACTCACTTAACAGTTGCTTTAAGTTTTACATCCATATTAGCAAACATTATTTAGTGTCAAATATGGTTTTCTCTTTGCAGATAGTTTTTGTTTTGTAGATACTAAATTTTTTCAGAATGACTTGGTCTCCCAAAAGAGGGTTTTGTTTTTCTCTCATAGTTGAACAACGGTTTGTTGGTTTGCCCAGTTCAAAATTGTCATGTCAGAAATCTAGAGACTTTTGCGTCTCTTCTTCTTAGTACGTAGGGTTAAAGAGGTGATGATTTTTGATACTAGTCTTGGTCTTGTTACTTCTGTAGATACTGTTTTATTCCTTGGAAATTTCTAGAATTTCCTCTTCTTTGCAGTAAAGAAAGTAAAAAATGTCACTAAGAGTGTTATTTGGACACGTGTGTATGGTCATTTTTATTCCTCCTTTTGCACTTTTGCCCTTTCAAGTCAGAGGGTTCAATCCTCTTAGAAGGATTAAAAGAAATTTTTCATCTCTTCATGCGTGTGAGGTTCTCTTGAGATCCCGGTTTAGTTCATCAGCTGGACCCATTCTACTCTTTGATCTACTGACTTGAAAGAAATTTTGGCAATCATGGTTATTTTTAGAATTATTTCCTTTTGTTTGTGTAATGACTGTCATAGACCACCTTAAAAATCCTTTGAGGTAGCCGGGCTCGGTGGCTCAGCCTGTAATCCCGCGCCTTTGGGAGGTTGAGGTGAGTGGATTGCCTGAGCCCGCGGGTTCGAGACCCGCCTGGGCAACTTGGCGAGACCTCATCTCTACAATAAATTTAAAAAATCAGCCGGG
>CAUYQG010060042.1:0-17890 GCA_963574415.1 Tarsius wallacei | reverse complement strand
CTGCCCCCTCCTGGGGCTGCTCCAGAGCCTGTGGGGGAGATGGCTTTGCAGGGGGTAGCCTAGGGGACGGGAACCCCTCCTGAGGCTCAGCCCTAGTCCTCAACCCACTCCTGGGGGGAGTTTACTGCCTGGGGTACCCCCCTTTTGCCTGTGCCCCCAGCTAAGAACTAATTCGATTGTTTTGGGGTTTTTTCCCCCAAAATAAAACTTCAGCTAACTCTGCCAACCATCAAAAAAAAAAAAAAAAAAGTTTTCTCACAGCCGGTCTCGGTGGCTCAGCCTGTAATCCCGCGCCTTTGGGAGGCTGAGGTGAGTGGATTGCCTGAGCCCGAGGGTTTGAGACCCCGCCTGGGCAAGTGAGACCTCATCTCTACAATAAATCAAAAAAATTAGCCGGGCGTGGTAGTGCGCATCTGTAGTTCCAGCTACTTGGAAGGCTAAGGCGGAAGGATCGCCGGAGCCCAGCAGGTCGAGGCTGCGGTGGCCGGGAGCGGCCACTGCACTCCAGTCTGGGTGACAGAGTGAGACTCCAACTCAAAAAAAAAAAAAAGTTTTCTCACTTATTTTTGCTATTTTTTTGTCATGCTTTAATGAATATTTTTCTTTACAACAGTGTTCTTGGGTGACTTAACACAAGAATCCAATTTTACTATGTGTTCTATGTACATTTATATGTGTAGAATTTTAACTGCTGAATTGAAAGAGACAAACTTAACCTTTTTTAACAAGAAAAGTTCGTCATCCTGCCCATGACTACCAAAGGGAAAACATAATTTTATCAAGCAATTTTCTTCTCTATCCTCTGCTTGCCAAATTTAGAAACAAAAATTGGAAAATCTCACACTTTCCAAATGAGTCCCTGTGGTAAATAGAACCCTAGCCCTTTTTTTCTCTTTTCACTGCACTGCCTATGATAGTGCTTTTAAAAGCATTTAAACATAGGCAATAATGTGTCTCAAAGACTGGAACTATTGATTTATAAAGTTAGGTGTGAATAAAATCTAAAGATAAATAGTGTATCATTAAAAAGTGAAATAATATTATTTTGATTCATACTTGACAATTTTTTGAAAGAATGTTAAGCTCTTATATAAATATATGGCCTCCCCAGCTGTTCAAATAGTACGATTAATTAAATAGATTCTGTCTGAAAACCAACACTGGCTCTTGTTCTCAAATTGCAAGTATGTCCAATGGAAAATAAAATGGAAAAGTATTCCTCTGATATCGACTGCATTTGAAGTAAAGAATATTATTGGGATTCCAAAGTTTTCCTTAGATGTATGTATGTATGTATGTATGTATGTATGTATGTGTTTGTGGTGCGTGTGTGTATGGGGGGTTGTGTGTATATTCATCTCTCTCTCTCAATGGCAGGAAATTTCATTTATAAGAAACTATGATTTGGCAAGCTCATCTATCTAGAATAAGGCCAAGAACCTGTTAAAAGTCAACAAAACAGATTTCTTAGAAGCCTAGATAGAGGCGATCAAAGTGCATTCCACTCAGTGAAGCTCATTCATTTGAATATGGAAAGGAAAAAAAACCTCACAGACCTTCAGTTAGAATATTACTGTTATTATTTCACTATAAGCTAAATAACTTGTCTGGAGGGTGCAAAGCATGAAGGGGTTTCTGAGGCAAATTGCAGTGGTTGATTGGGACTGGAAAGAGGAAAGTCTTAATTCAGTATAAATTAAGGAGTCAAAGAAAGTTACTGAGCAGGAAAGAGACATTATTAGCCATGTTCTTTAGGAAAATTAATCTGAAATGCATCGAATGTATTGCAGATGCTGGATGTCAAAGGCTGTTATTAGACTATTGCATTAGTCCAGGTCTTATGGCATGAGTCCAGATGAACAAAAACAAGATTCTGTACAAGGGTGTGGAGAAGAAAGTAAAGTCTTAAAAGACCTAAGAGATAAGTAGAAGTGAATGAAAAGGAGTTGGGGAATTGTTTGGGATGCAGACAAAGTAGAGAAAAATCAAACACACCTTTAAAATCATGGTATTAAAATCATAGTATTACTGGTAGAATTAAGAAACACAGGAGTAGAGCCGGGTCTGGATGGAGGTGGAAGAAGATGGTGAATTCAAGTCTGATTTGAGGTATGTGTAGAATATTCAGAAGATGGGTAACAGGAGCTGGAAATGCAGAGCTGGACTGTCTCTAAGACCAGGCATAAAAACAAAACCTGCAAAAATAGCTCATGTTTACTGAGCCCTTACAAAGTGTGAGCACTCTCCTACACATTTTTCATGTATTAAAGATGTACAACTTGTCCATCAGTAAGAACTATTTTAAATGTATTTTGGAAATTCGTTTTTAATTAGCTAAAAAGATTTAAAAGTAACACATAATCATTGTAAAAATTCAAACTGTAGGAAAGCATGGAAAGCCAAAAGAAAGATTAGGGAGTGTTAAGTTAAGAAAATGACTTGTTTTTGTTTTAAAATAATGCTTATAGCAAATTAGAGTTAATTTAAAAAAACACTTCAAGAGGACATGAATAGCGTCACAGGAAAGGAGAAAACATCAAACTACAAGAAGTAGGAAAAAACTAAGACAAACAAATATACCACTACCAACAAAGACACAATAAACCTATAGCAATCTTGGCCTCTCTAGGACAGAAATAGTTCTTCTCATTTGACTAAGATCTAGGGGTCTCATTCTATAATATCCCAGTAGATCATTGGTATTAAAATAATACTAAGAAACAAGTTAAATGATTATTTATGTAATTTTTTAGGAAAGCAAAAAAACGTTAATTCAGTTTTACTTTAAATCAAAGATATTCTGCTCAATAGCTTAAACTGTAATGTAATCAACAGGGTCATCAAGACAGCATGAATTAGTCCATGATAGTGCTGTGCTGTTGCACTTCCTGTTACATTTCTAACAAGCTAAGTAGTAGACTTTCTTTTTCAGGCAAGTAGGGACTGGGCCTAGGTTGAGAGTCTACTAGTAGGGATTGGTATTGGAGTGGGTGTGGTTTTTCTGTACTTTGAGGGCTCTAATTAAAGTGAAAGTAGAATCAAAGTCTAAGATGGGGACTGAAGTGGGCCCAGGAAGCAAGGGAAGTTCCAAGACATCTAGTCTCCAAGGGTCATGGATGAGAACAACAAAAACCAGGTTTAAAGCAGTGGATCACATCCTAGAGAGCAGGGACCATGAAGATTTTCAGATACAATGGGATGTAGAAAGTATAATACTTTTCTGGGATTACCAGGGACAAGCAGAAAAGCAAGGACAAAATAATGGGGGATTCAATTTTCTAAGCAAAGAAATGAGTCTCCTGGATATGAATGGAGAAATTCAGAGTTTACAGAGAATATGAAGAAACAACTGGAAGGCAAGAAGCAGGATAAATATATATGTCTGTATATATCATATATATATATACATTCAACCTACTTCTTGCCTTCCAATTGTATATATTCAATTATATATATACCTATAGGTAAATATCATATAATATTATAAGTCTGGAATATTTTAAATGTATGCATAAATTAAATGTATCAATGTATAAATATATACGTATATTAAATATTATAAACATATACAAATATTAATAGGCACAATGAGTTGCCACTGCTTGCCTATTAGAATATTACATGTATCATAAACATCAGGATACAAAATAGAATATGAGGACTATCTGCTGTTAATTGTTTCCCACCGCTAATGATCAAATGGAAAGAAGAGCTTAACATTTTAAAAATAGCTTTATTGTGGTATAACTGATATACAAAGAACTGCACATATTTAATGTGGACAGTTTCATGAGTTTGGACATAGGCAAGCACCCATGATGGCCATCATCACATTCAAGGTCATACAATTGAAATTCAGATATCCTTCCAAATTGTATCCTTGACTTATTCATATATTTATTTTAAAAATTTTGTTCCTTCACTGATTCAGCAATTGCTTATTGAGTGTATGCTATGTATCAAACACTGTGATACTTATACTAGTTGATAATTCAATGACCGAACAAAATAATTATAAATTGACAAAAATTTATGAAGGAAAACAAGTGGGGCAATCAGATTAATAGGTGGGATCTAGTTCAGATTCAATAATTAGAGAACAATGGTTGGACACGATGGCTCACTCCTCTAATCGTAGTACTTTGGGAGGCCAAAGTGGTAGAGTTGCTTCAGGTCAGGAGTTTGAGATCAGCCTAAGCAACATAGCGAGATCCTGACTCTACAAAAATAAAAATAAAAATAAATAGCCAGGCATGGTAGTCCTAGCTACATCAGAGGCTAAGGTGGGAGGTTCACTTGAGTTCAAGAGTTCAAGGCTGCAGTGAACTATGGTCACAACACTGTACTCTAGCCTGGGCAACAAAGCAAGACTTTGCGTCAAAAAGAAAAAGAAAAAAAAATAGAGAATGCCTGTCTGAGGAACTAATGCTTAAGCTGGAATGTGAAGGGCAAATAAGATCAAGGTGAGTGGAGAATGAGGAGAATAGTATTTGTTATTTATTGCTGCATAACAACTACAAAATTTAGTGGTTTAAAACAACAACCGGATCCTTATTATGACCAAGATAGAATAAGCATATCCCACTCTGTCACTCTCACAGTGTATTAAAAAAAGCCATAACGGCTCATTTTTAAAGAAAATAAAAGCCATAAATGAAATACTTAGGACAACCATCAGAGAACTTTAAAAAATAGAAGCAAGCAGGTTAGATGAGAAATCCAGGACTCAAGGAACGACCCAGAGGTGAGTTTCCCATTCTGTTTTGTTTTGTTTTGCTTCCTATATATGCAGTTTGAATGTTACCAGAGGATAAAATGACTTCCAGAAAAATAGAATAGGAAGGGGTCACTTCTCAACTCAATTAAGACCAAGAGATAGAAACAAAGGTTCTCAACAAAACACTAGCAAATTAAATCCAGCAACATATAAGAAGAATCTATGTCATTGCTAGAAGTGGCTTATACCAGAAATAACAAAGCAGGTTCAATATTCAAAAGTTATTCAGTGTAATTCACCACACTTAATAAGAAAAACCACATGATCGTATCAATAGTTGAAGAAAAAGCATTTGGAAAAATTCAATAACTAAACTATTCATGATTAAAAACTCTCAGCAACCCAGACATAGGCCAGCAAAAATCCCCTTTGGCTCATGGGATATATCTAATGGGGAAAGACTGAATGCTTTGTTCTAAGTCCATGAACTAGGGAAGATGTACATTGTCAGCACTCTGATTTAATGTTGTATTAGAAGTTATGGGAAGTGCAATAAGTCAAGAAAAAGAAATAAAAGGCATTCAGATAGGAATAGAAGAACAAAACTATATTTCACAGATGACACTATTGTCTACGTAATCTACAAAAAAAACTCCTAGAACTAATAAATGAGTTTATTAGTCACAAGGTCACAAGGTCAACATCTAAATATCACTTTTCCATATGCGAGCAAAGAACAAGTGGAAACTAAAATTTTTATAAGTGGCATTTATAATAGCTTCAAAATTGAAATTTTAGTTATAAATTTAATAAAATATATGCAAGAACTCAACTTATACCTCATATAAAAATTAATTTGATATGGATCTAAATATACAATGTAGAACTATAAAACTCTTGGAAGAAAACATAGGCAAAACTCTTCACGACCTTAGGCTAGACAAAAGGTTCTTAGATACTACACCAAAAACATGATCCAAGAAAAAAATAAAGACAGGTTGGACTTCATCAAAATTTAAAATTTTGTTCTTCAAAGGATATTGCAAAGAAGAGGAAGGGATAAGCCTTAGATTGGGAGAGAATATTTGTAAATCATATGTTTGACAAAGGACTCGAATCCAAAATATAGGAAAAGATTTTAAAACTCAACAATTAGAAAGCAAATACCTGAATAAAAGTATAGGTAAATGATTTGAGCCTATATTACAAAAAGAATATCCAGATGAAAAATAAGTACATGAAAATGCTCAACATCATTTGTCACCAGGGAAATGCAAATGAAAAGCATAATCAACTACCATTGCATGCCTATTAGAAAGACTAAAAAATACTGAAAATAGTAAAAGCTGGCAAGGATGTGGAACAACTAGAATTCTCATGTATTGCTAGTGGAAGTACAAAATGATACAGCCATCCTGGCAGTTTCTGAGTTAAAAGTTAAACACAGACCTACCATGAGATTTAGCAATCCCACTTCTAGCTATTTAGCCCAAAGAAATGAAAACTTATTTATTTTCAAAAGTAAATCTCAATGTGTATGTGTAAAATAGCCGTATTTAATTCAAAATCACTAAAAACTAGAACCAATCCCACAATACTCCAGTAGCTGCGTAATCCATGCAATGGAAAACTATTCAGCTACAATAAAAACAAACTATCAATATATGCCATAGCATAAGTGAATCTCAAATGTGTTATGCTAACTGAAAAAAATCAATCTTAAATGTTTAATACTATACGATTCCTGTTTATATGACACTCTGACAAAAGCAAAATTATAGGGTTAAAGAATAGATCAGTAGTTGGTAGTATTGGTTGGTATAGAATTCTGACTACTGATGGTCACAAGAAAATGCTTTGGGGTGTTAGAGTTATGTTGAATCCATTTGTGGTGGTGATACAAGAATCTACGTATATGCTGAAACCATATAATTGTAAACCAAAAAAAAAAAAATTTTTTTTTAAAGAATTTTACTGTATATAACAAAAGTAAATAATTTTAAAATGACTAGAATCATTTTATTGCTTACAATTTGTGAGTCAGGGATCTGGCAGTGTTCAGTCAGGATGGTTCTTCCACTTCATATGGTAAAGGTTCAACTGGGGCTGAAGAATCGAAGATGACCTGACTAATGTGTCTGGGTCTTGATGATGGCTATTTGCCAAAGCACCTTGATTTTTCCCCACATGGCATCTCTTTCTACCTGGCTTGTAGTTCTTCATAATTTCCTTTTGCATGTGCCCTCTGTTTTTGGTAGGATAGCTTGAGCTTCTTACATAGGAGCTGAGTTCTAAGAACAAAAGTGGAAGCTGCCTAAGACCTGGTTTTAGAAGTTCCAGGATGTCACTTCCATTGCCTTGTTCTAGTCATTAGTTTTGTTCAGTTTCAGGGAAGGAGAAATAGCCTCTACCACTTGATAGGAGGAACCGCAAAATATCATTACTAAGGGATGTGGGCACAAAGAGACAAGATTCATTCACAAGGGATGGTGGGGAGGAGCGTGGGAGCATGGTGAGCAATCCAAACAGAGGGAATGGCATGTGTAAAAACTTGGACAGAGTTGAAATAAGAGGAAAAGAAAGAGAGCACCATAGCTGGTGGTGAATGAAAAGAAGTTTCAAGAGAGACGAGAAGAAGGTAGAACAAGATAATGAGAGACATATAGGCTACTGTTATGAGTTTGACTTTATTCTAAGTGCAGTGGATAGTCACTGACGGATTTTAAGCAGAGAAGGTCTAGTGTGATTTGTTTTTGTCCAATAGTAATGTTGGCCCCTGTGTGGATTCTAATATTAATTAATTAGCTATCTGAAAAGAAACACTCTCTTCCAAGGTACCTCAAACATGGAATGGATAAAAACACATTCCACTGCCGTTTAAGGTGAAATAATTCAAATCTCATATCTTCACACACATTTTATTCAGCACACATTTGGGAGACTAGCATGTGTTAGCCACTTTGGTGTAAAAGGCAAATGAACATAATAAATGCCAGCTACAGTCTTTTTTGAGGCCAGTAAGACCAAAAACAGTTTGACCTTGGGGGAGATGAGTTTTTACCCCCCAAAGTCAAGTTTTTAAACCATTTACAATGATGTCGATTGCCTTTAAAACTGGAACTGGAAGAGCAGGTCTACCTCTTGACAGGCTATGAAGGGTTTGTTGTGTAGGGAAGCACCTTTATCTCTATGTGCATGCACTGGGGATAATTGAAGGATGACAGAAGACATGCAGACACACTGAGTTCTCAGCAGGGTAAAGTGTGGAACTAGTCAGAATTGTGCTTGAGAGTGAGTTAGACAAATCCCCTTGAAGAAATCAAAATCAGCTTGATTCACTGAGCATTGATTAGATGCTGAATGTTGTCATAAATTCTGGGGCATAGAAAATAAATTTTAGTGTAACATGATATAGAAGAAATGTTAGGAAACAGAAAGTCGGAAAATGAAATTCTGGTCCCATCTCTGTCATTAACTCGGTGTGGAAAGTTGAGCAAGTTATTTGCTATGGATCTCTGTTTTCTGATTATGCATACTGCTTCCAGCTATGACTTTCCATAAGCCTTTCATTCCATAAGATACACTTCCTACTATTGAATTTGCAACCCACAAATTGTTGGGAAACAAGACTTAGGCTAATGAAACTGAGGAATCAGATTTCAATTCAATTCTACCAGAGTGTATTGAAAATATTTTCATCTGAAAGTTATGTTGAACTTTGTAGTAAGAGGGTGGATCAAAATACTCAAGGACTCATTTTCTATCTCATTTTTATCGACTGTGCTAAGATGGTTGTGCTTTTCATTGCAAATTAAATTTCTAATTTCATTTGAAAAAAATATCATAAGATTGTTAAAAAAAAAAACTTTGGGTGAGTTAAATTTAACAGAGATTAATTAAGCCAAAAACGATTTGCTTGTCCAGCAGCCCCAAACTGGAATAGGCTTAGAGAAGCTCAGTGTTGCCACATGGTGAGAGAAGATTTATGGTCAGAAAAAGGAAAATGAGGTATAGAAAATGAAAGTGAGGTTCAGAAACAGCTGGATTGGTTACAGCAAGGCTTTTGTCTTATATGAACTGAGTTCGAACAGTTGGCCATCTTTAATAGGCCAAAGCTTGGTGATTGGCACAAGAGTAGGTTGGTCTGCTGACGCCTGCAGTTAAGTCACCGTTCACTACGTAGGGAGAAACCATTAGTCTGCAAGTATGTAAGGAGGCAGCTTTAGGCTAAAATTAAACTTAATTTAACACTAGGTATAATCTTTTTGTGAAGAGGAGCTTAGAGAAAAGGATGTTTGTATGATAACTGAAATAGAATTCCACTTTCAAATACCAATATATTACCACATATTTAGGGTAAAATAAACTTGAAACAAACACTTTGCTATTTAGAACACAATTGTTTGCTAAAAGATAAATGAAACTCAACTAGAAAGTTGAGTAAAGAAGAAAATCAATCTGTGTCTCCCTTTCCCTACCACTATTATTAGCACTTTTAGAATGAAAAATAAAGCAGTCCTCTTATTTGGTGCCTCTTGACTCACATTTCCTCAGGCCTCTCTTGCAGCCACAACAGCATTTGAGGTGAAGTATATTTCAAAACTATTTTGAAGGTTTTTTTTTTTAATGATTGGAGTTATCTGGTTGTCTTATTTATATTTGTACCTGTTTCTACTGCAGCTACTTTGACCCTGATGCTCAATTTAGGCTAAAACATGTCCTTTCCACACCGATGAATGAGGGTATGGAGATATAATTCACCTACAAACAAATATTTAATTATATTAACTATGTTCCTGGCCCAGTGTGAGGAACTGGTGAAGTGTAATGAATGAAACAGACATAGCCCTTGACCTGAAGTATTTTATAGTCTAAACAGACATGTAGAGCAAGTAATTGTATCATGAGTGTACAAAAGGCAACACAGAGAGTTAAGGCATGCCTCATAGAAGGAGCTGGCCTAGAACTGATGATGGCCCGAAGACAATAAGGACAGTCATATTGGAGTTGAGGCCTGTTGTATAACAAAGAATTTGGCTTTGAACCCTGGGAGGTAACTCCTAAACCTTTGGAATTTCTGGAGTGATCTTTGTTATTCTTGGTGCCTCTCCCCAACCATGCCTGAGTTTAAGCTAATGAGATGACTTAAGGTGGGGCCTGAGGGAAAGGCCCACCATGTGATTAGAGTGTTGACATTTGACCCATGTGATGTCAGCCTGACCTGTGGGGAGGGTAGGGGTCTTAGAAATTGAATTTTGCTACTGATTCAATCAACCATGCCTATGTAATGAAACTCCAATCAAAAGTATAGACACCTGTGGCTTGGGTGAGCTTTTTAGTTGGTGATACACATCGATGTGCTGGGAGGGTGATGGGTCCTGAGGATATGGATACTCTGTATTTGGGACCCTTCCAGACCTTACCCTATGTGTCTCTTCATTGTTAGTCCTAATTTGTATCTTCTGCATAAAACTACAATTGCAAGTATGGTGCTTTCCTGAGTTCTATGCGTCGTTCAAGTGAATTATGCAACCTGAGAGCCCAGAGAGCACTTTGCAATGTGTAGCCAGTTAGTCAGAATGTAGGTGGCATGAGAACTCCAGAACTTGTGGCTGGTGTGTGAGGTGAGGGGAATCTTGTGGACTGTGTCCTTAGCCTGTGAAATTTGGCCTCACTCTGGGTAGTTAGGTCTGGAATTGCATTGCAAGACCAATGATGGGAAATTCAGCTGGACTGATAAGATTGAGCCAGATTGAGGAAGATGTGGAAGTTAGGCATCAGACTTGGATAGGAAACATGATATGATTAAATAAAATAATACTAACTTTAATTTATTAAGTACTTGCAATGTATCAGGAAGCATTTTGTAGGTATCTTATTTTAAACATTTATTCTCCTTCCATCCTATGATGTGGATAGCATTATTAATTATTTTATAGATGAGTACTAAAACCAAAACAAAACCACAAAAACAACAACCAACACCGAACTCTACTCATCTGAGACTTGTCATCTTTTCTGCTGCTGGTTTAGGAAAAGCCATTACTTTGCATGATTTTTGCTTTCTCATCAGTGTAATGAGGACAGCCCTTCCAACTCTAAGATTTTAAGGTGTACTCTGAAAAGTCATGGCTTAGTAAAGTAGTCTCTGAGAACAAATTTAACTTTCGACATCCATGTGTGTTTCCAACAAACATGTTTCCAACATCTGCAAGTGCCATACACTAAGCTGTGCTTTAGGCATGCAGGGATAAGCATGCTGGGCAAGATGGGCATGGCTTCTTCCCTATCAGTCATTGCCTGGATACCTGTAGCACCGGGCACATTTAATTTTCTTTTTTTATTCTATTATTTATTCATTTATTGTATTTTTAATTTTTATTTTAAGATGTGGGGTAGAATTCAGCGTTAGGCACACAAATGGTCATTGTACAGCTAAAATTTGGGCCTCACTCTGGTCCCTACTTCACCTGGTTTGACATCTAGTACCCTTATTGATGAAGTATGTCTCCCCCCCACCGCCCCTTGGCAGTTTCCCACTACTGCCAATCCCTTTCTTATGGTATTGTGATAATTGTTTGGGGTTTGCTTATGAGTGACAACATGTGCTACTCAGTTCTTTGTTTCTGTGATAGATCACTGAGTTGGATAGACTCTAAATCCATCCAGGTTGCTGCCAAGTTCATAATTTTGCCCTTTTTTATGGCTGTGTAATATTTCATCATGTATATGTGCCACATTTTTTTTATCCAGTCCTCTTTCGATGGGTTCCATGTTTTTGCTATTGTGAATAACACATTTTTCAAATGAGATTATGTTTAAATGAGCAACCTGAGGGAAGAGGCAGATCACAAAAAGGCAGTAGAATGCATGGTGGTGAAAAAGGCTGGGCATGAATTTTGCCTTGCTTTTAAGAAAATAGGTGGTTGAATGGAGATGGAATGTTATGGACAGATGGTGGGTATGTGAGCATCAAGAGATTTTTAGCCATTAACTAAGTGATCTTGTAGAGCCAGCCCCTACAGTAATATGTGTGTGGATTTTGTATCTGAGTTACAAGGAGCATTACTCCTCTGCATACCTCCCCTCCCCTGACTGTACAAGGAAAACACACCGTTTTACAACCTAGATTGAAAAGAGACCTTCAGATTTGGATTGGAGAATTCAAGTAGAGAAAGAGACGAAACTGGATGGGCAGGGGAACATTAAACACAAATAAAGACTGCACCAATATTTCAACATTTGGTAGACCTCTAGAACCATGTGGAGGTACTTTGTGAACATATAGATATTGCCTTCGACTTTTAAAATCTGAATTTCTAAATAAAAACACTTAGGAATAGAATCTCTGAGAAGAATCTGATGGTCTGCCAAATTCGAAAACATCTGGTTTACTTGACTGTCAAACAAGGACGGCTCACAGAGACTCAAAGAGACCTTTTATCAAAAACTACAATTTTGCTCTCTGGTTATAATATGATTCTTCTGAATAGGCCAGTTTAGTTTCTTAAGCTATGGACGTAAAGGAGCTTGCTTGCCTCTTCCCCCATCTGTGAATTTTTATTCTCAGCTTCTTTTGTTGGCATCTGAAATTTTAGGAGTTAAGATGTATTTTTCTTTTTTTGTGGGTGGGGGGAAGGGGTCAATTCTGCCTTGTGTACTGAAAATAGATTGGGTACTTTTGGTGGAAATTTCAAGGGTGGAGTGGAAGGTAAGTTTTAGCCATCAAAATCATCTAAGCTAACCAAATCAACAATAAATCACAAACTCCAGATTTGTGTTTAAAGGGGAGGAGACCAAGGCAGTGGATGTGCAAATTAGCCAGGCCACGACTTGCTGGCTCTCATTCATTTTGTAAACAAAAGCAGGCCTGAATTCAATCAAACATTACTTGTTAAAGTAAACTACCAAAAAGCTGGTGAAAATTAAAGTAGAACAGAAGATGGTTCCAATAATTTCATTCTCCAGCTTTTAGCTGAAATTAAAAAAAACAACAACACAAAAAACTACCCACCATTTTACTCTATGGGGCATGTCCTTCCTTTCAAGATACTTTCATGAAAACTAAACAACATTTTAGTTTATGCACATATTGAAAAATGCTACCTGTAGTATTGAATACATTGCCTTGAAAATAAAATTCTGAATACTGTATCTGTAGTTTTGATAATACTTTTGTAGGCTTTTAGAGACTTTTTAAATGAGAGAAATGGTTCCCTATATGATGGCTAGCTGAGGGTCTACGTTGATAAATGTATCTGGTATGCTATTCTTGTTTCAAGTGATACTGAGAGATTAGTTGTCCCTAGACATTTTTTTTTTTTTGGTTAGGTCTTTAATCTACGCAGAACTGTTGAGTTTTTTCTCAAAACGGGACAAAACCTGAGGGGTTTTTGCCGTATGGGACTAGACACAAGTTGATGATCATTTTTGCCTGAGATGACGCATTCCACTGAAGCAACAGGTCTGAGCTGTCATTTCTCAAAGAACAGTAGGAATACCATCTGCATACCTGGATGAAGGGGAGTTCTAATTATCAAGCCTTTCTTTAAAAGTTTCAGTAGGAAAGCATGTGGAGCTGTCATTTTGGGGTTGTGTGGTGGCAGGGATCCAGAAAGTCATTTCTAAGAGTTTTGAAACTAGGTTTAGCTGTCCAGTTGTCCACCTAAGCCAACAGTAATCTTGAGTCATTGCCTGAAACTCCCTCCACCTGTGAGCTTATGCTATGTTCCAGCAACTGAAAGAGGTGTTGATTCATTTCAGGCCTAGTTTTTCTATGATGAAGTTCAACCCACCACAGAGGGACTCAGGGGAACTACACTGTGAGCGCTAGGTCTGGGATTTGTTTTCCCTGTGCTTTTCTCAGTTTTCGCTGCATTGTTGACAAGGAGGTAGACATCAGATGTGTTTAGCCCAAAAGATAATGCACAGTATTTCCTAATAGTGTCAAACAAAGGGGGTTAAGATCTTGTAGGCACAAACAAGTGCTGAAAATAAAACACCACCACTGGTCCTCTATTCTGAAATCAACTTCAGGAGGCAAACACTTACAATGACCTCTCTGAAAACGTTCATCATCATCAAACCATGATTAGGAAGAACTTGGGCTTCCTCCTACTCACCTGTATCAGCTAATTGTAGAATACTCAACTTGGGGAGGTTATAGAAAAGTGCTCTGCTCACCATGCACACTCAGAGGTCTTAGGTACTAGAAGAAGATTCATTTATTGCTTAGTGATGATTCAGATATCAAATAATTACCAAACAATCTTCTTTAAACACTTCCATTGTGGTCTTAGAGACAGTCAGCTGACTGAAATGACTCCTTGTCATTCCTTCTTATCCTATGGTCCTATGATGAATTTTTTTTCAGTGATATCACAGAGGTGCCATCTGTTTTGGCCAGACCTTTTAAATATCAGCCTTGGGAGGAACTTTCATGTATTATTTTTTTTAGGGTTGTGTCTTTGTTCTTGAAGTTAATGATTCTATTTTGGTGAGTATTAAATTGTCATCTATCCTGGTACACATCTTTGTCGGTGGCCCAATGACCAGTTACAAAAGCTCCTGGGGACTGGCAAAAGCTTCTTGGGTGAAAATGCCCTGGCCCATCTTTCAACAATCCAAGGAAGCAAGACTGGCTTCCTAACACCTTACCTTGATGCCTACCCTCCCGGCGCGACCAGGCATGATGTCTTCCTTGTGCTGTACTTTACCTCTTTGTGTTTATTTCATTGCTGAAAGACTCAGAACATTACTTTTTCTAGCACACATTGTTTGTCTGAAAATACACCTGGAAAGCTGCCCAATTTGGAAATGACTTAAATTACAAAAAAAGCACAGCTGTCTTTAACAGCTCTACGAGCTCATGCAACGAGCCTACAATTTATTGAGTAGGATTAGATGCTTATTGCCTATGACACTTTAAATACCATTACATTGAAGTTTATACAAGAAAGTCCAAGTTTAAAACTGGAATCTTAGCAATAACAGCTGGGCCATTTGTTTATGTGATAGGCAGGAAAGAATGACTTCTGTAATCTTTGTATTTGGCTTCAGGATTCTGCTTAGGGGAAAAAAAAGATGGTTGTGGGGGGGAGAGAAAGAAGCTAATTTCAGATTGTCAAGCTGAGCCGAACACTGCTGGCTAATTTGTCCCTCATGTTAAGACCTTTGCCAAGGCTCCTCTTATATCCTCTTGCTCTCTCGCACCTGACAAACCAGTACTTGAAATACTGTAGCCCACCTCAATGACAGCAAGGGGTATGTCGCTAGCTAGCTTGCAGCTCTCTCCCCCAGGCGGCTCACATTCCGCATTTTGTTTCTAGCATGAAAGACTTTGTTTTAAATCATAATAGCAACCAGGCTGTAATCACATTAGAGCGCACATGGGGAACTTGCAAAAAGTCATGTGTTTTGGATTTGACATACTGATTTATGGTTGTGTGCTCCAGTTACACAGCTGCAATCTCATTTTCCGACAAAGATGTTTTCTATTTTTCTATTACTTTGCTTCACCCTGTCTTTATGTTGGGGAAAATGAAAGCCACCAGGTGAAGTCATAACATAAGTACAAATGTTTTTGTGTTTGGGTTGGAGAGCGTAATAAATGGTGTATGCTGGCATTTCAAACACAGCTTGTTATTTTTGAATAAAACTGTAAAGGCAATTGCTTACTTAGGGTAATCACAAGTTAAAGAAGTACGTGGAAATTTGTTTGTAAAATCCAGAATTGTCCTACACATTTTCTACCTCCATCATCTAATATTGACGTCCCAAGAGGGCAATGGGATGCTGATGTTCCTTTTTTCGACGTGTAGGTCAACTGAGCTTCCTACCCAGTATGCATATTTTACCACATCCTAAGAAGTTCAGGGTGGAGAACCTGTAAAGTTAATCTCTGCCAACCTGTTTTTTGTGCAAATGAGGGATGTGAAAAGGAGATGTAAAGTGACTTGCCCAAGGTTACACAGATGATTAGCAACAAAGCTTAGGTTGGAACTCAAATTTCTTTCTCTCCAATCGAATACATTTTCTACCACTCCATTTAAATGCAGATTGATGGCACTTTTTTTTTGGTAAATTAAGTACCAACATAAAGAATATTCCAAATAAGCCTTCTGTTAACATAGGGAAAATTCCTTTCACTTTTCTGTTATTTCTTCAAGTCTAAGCATTTTTTGTTGTTAAATGTGGTGAATGTTTAGGCCTATATCTGGTTCACTAATATACATGGCACAATATCTTGGTCTCATACGTGGGGTACATTGATGGCAATAAATGTAACAATCAGATGTATTAGGATTTAACACATTTCTGTTTTTTCACATCATTTGAACAATTCCAAATATATTTATGTTTTAGGCAATTCAATAAAGACTTGATGAACAGATAAGTATTGTTTGTAAAAGAAATTTTTAAAATTATTTTTTATTATAGAGATTTGGGGTTAGGTATACAAACATTGACTGAGTGTGACGGCATGCATGGGTATAAGCAGTCTGATTGACTTGGGGATCTTTATAAAGAATGGGAAGAACATTGAAGCTCTGTCATTTAGATCATTATTTTGGTGCCCATCTCCCTCTCAAGTAGATTCAGTCTTTGCTTTAGGGGAGGATTTGGGGTCTTAGAGTCATTAGGTCACCATCGTTTTTCCACAGAGAAGGAAATCTATATACACAGTAATTCAATACAATGTTTTAGTAAGGTTTTCTAACTTGTAGATATTGATGACATTGTTCCTGCTTATTCAGGGAGCAGAGAGAGAATGGGGGACCAACAGTTTTGTTTATTGTTTTTAAGTGAATGCACATAGACAGATGCTACATCAAAATTTTTTATTATCTTACCTATATGGTAATATAATTAGCATATTAGAATAATACTTAGCAAGGATAGTGGGCATATTTTTGGTGCTGATAACTACCCTGTCCCAGACTCCTACCAACAGCCCCAGGAGTTTCCTTTTTGGAAAGTTACTCCTATTGCATTCTCATCCATGAGATTAATATCATGTCATTCTCCCAGGAACCCAAGGGTGAGCTGAAGTCAATCACCTTATTTCACCTGTTCCCTGGTCACAGTTATGGTATACAGTGGGCACATGACAAAGTGGGTCATTGAGTGTGAATCCAAGGACTCATGACGATGTTTCCATTCAACATGCTGTGGTGAGAATATGTGTGAACTTAGCAGCTGTAAATATTTTTTAGTTTCACGGGGAAGAACCTGGAACTTCTAGTGGAGCTTACATCAAGGAAACAGTGGAGGAACAGAAAAACAAATTACCGGTTACGTGGAGTGAGCTGTTGGGTAAAGCTTCTGCCGAAGGCAGTCCTACTTACACTCTGAGTCAAATGGAATAAAAAAAAAATCGAATTGTAAGATTTTTCCAGTGCTTGTAACTGAGATACCCTTATCAGACAGAATACAGGAAGTAGAAAGGTAGAACTGTTCAGTTTTGGCATAGTTACCAAGATGGTCCTGTAGGAGCATGTATTTTTGTGGGATCTCATCTGTCTCATAGCAAGGATTGTATTGACATATGTAGGGTCCGGCAGTGTGACTGATCAGAGTGGAAGCTCCTATAAATTGCAGCTATCATTATGATGATCAGGGTGATTATGATTGTTAGAGGAGGGGTTGGGATAGGAAAATCATTTGGAAAATACAGTGAGAAGATGGTGAGAAATGCATCTTTGGATGACATGATAAAATAGAACAAGATTATTAATAATTTAAAACACACTGTTCTGTTCTAGTCTACTTTTACTTTGCTAGGATATTTATACAAATAAGAGTTTTAAAATTTGCCTAAATTTCTCTACTTAATATTAAAAGAAAGTTCTGCTATTAAGTTTTACATTTTTCTCAGAATCTCACATCTTTTTTTATGGGTCTTGAGTGAACAGTGAGTCTCTTCCTTCACCCTCATTATTTGATGATAACCTGAAGGCTCAATATCTTAGTTGTTATGAAACAATATTCTCAAATAGAAGCAGTTTTCCTTAAACCAAATCCAAGCTACTATTTCTTTTTTTTTTTTTTTTTTGAGTTGGAGTCTCACTCTGTCGCCCAGACTGGAGTGCAGTGGCCGCTCCCGGCCACCGCAGCCTCGACCTGCTGGGCTCCGGCGATCCTTCCGCCTCAGCCTTCCAAGTAGCTGGAACT
>CAUYQG010060036.1:0-25479 GCA_963574415.1 Tarsius wallacei | reverse complement strand
TCTTTTGAGGAAGAGGCAAAGACATTCTGCAAGAAAGAGCTGCCGTGAATAATTTCAAAAACCCAGAGGCATAACATGAAACACTTTTGTGGTTAGGATGACCTCTGCATTCAACTGTGATGCTGCTCCCTTGGGATGCCCCCTTCCTTGGTCACGGCTGCGTCTGAATCATCAAGTTCCTTCTTGTTGAAATCCCTCTCCGCGTGTCCCAAGTTCCGTGGAAATCTCAGCAGACTCTTGTTAAAGGGCAGAAGAAAGAAAAGGGCATGACCTTATTGAGTCACTGGAAGAATTTTTGACTAATTATTTTGTGCTTCCTTGAATGTTTTTGACTGTAAAACAGAAGGCAAACGTGTTTTGAGAGTTTAGCACAAACCAGGAGAAAGCCTGTGATAATGAGAAGACATTGGTCCTGTGTTTTTTGATGAAACAAAGCGAGCGGTACCTTCAGGACTTGGTGTTGATAAGTGATATTCGGAGCAATAGATATTCAGTTTCAGAATCTGATCTAGACACGTTCTCTGGGATCTCCAATCATAGGACAGGCAGAACTTTCTCACCGTTCTTCCTTCTTGCTTGCTTTAGTAGGATGGAAAGAGGTTGGATTGTGTCAGGACAACCGCAGACAAATGAGCAATTAGGTGCTTTCCTTGTCTGCTCAATACCATGGATGATACCACCCTAGAAAGTACCAATGTTCCTCTTTTAACCTCAACGTGGGTGCTTTCCTTTGTTCTCATGCTTCTCTCTGCTTATCATAAACTGGCAAACGTCAGCATGTGTTAGGTTAGGCTCTTAAAATTCATTAGTATACAATTGCATGCAAGGATATATTCAGTTTGGACACTTTTCCCTTAGAAGTTAATAATGTACAGAACAGGATCATTTTACAAGCAAACTCCGACTCTGTTTCTCCTTTTTGGTTCTGCAGGGGAGCTGAGGAAAGATGGTGGAAACGTTCATGGTAGTAACTTTTGCCCTGCTCCACAGAATATATTTTACTTTCCTAAACACTTCAAGAGACTTTTAGTTTGTCCCTGGGAATAAAAAGTGAGTTGCATCTGTTACAACATCTTCTAACTTATTCTTATCACTTGCCAAACAACAGCCTAGTATAAGACATTCCTTCCCTTTATGCCTGAAAATTTTCTGAAAATTTTACATTTCCCCAAAGGACATACTGAGGACAATGGATGTGATTCATCTAATGAGCAAAGGAGAGGAGCCGTCTTGCTGTTATAGCACAGAGGTGTCCAACCTTTTGGCTTCCCCGGGCCACATCAAGTAAAGATAAATTGTCTCGGGCAGCCCATAAATGATATGATCTAGTTAGTATATATAATAAGACTTCTTTTATTTTTTATAGATTTTTATCATAAAGTTTAGAAAAATGAGAATAATATAAAACTAGTGGAAAATTTGACGTTGTTTGTATAAAATGAATCTATCAATGTCGAGTTCGATGGAAGTGGCCACAATTCTCAAGGTGCTCGTCAGTGGTGTTTGTCTGAATTTCGTTCTTCGTGTGCTTCATCATTTAAAACAGCAGCTCACAAATGTATGCGCTGCCTAAAGACGATGTCGTGAATAAGGAGTTATTGTGAACTTCAAAAATGGAACTATGCGTGAAGTCACGAGAAAATAAATGCTAAAAAACATGTGTTGTCAAACGATTTTGTGGGGCCCAGTACTCGCTGTCCTGGGCTGCAGGTAGCCTGCAGGCTGTGAGTTGAACGTTCCGGTTATAGCAGAATATGAGTTCCTCTCATGACCATGTCTTTGATAGGCTCCTGCATCCCCAAGCACCCAGCACTGTGGCTGGCATGAATGCAGAGTCAGCAAACGCCCACTGGATGACACCAACATCCAAGATGGTCTCCTTGGCCAGCAAAATGATGGTGCCTTTTGTCACAGCTGACCTGGGAAGGGGTGGCGGGATTAGCGATGCCAACCCTTGAACACATTCTAAAGTTAGATTGGAAATATGTTTGGTCAGAGACGATATTGCAAAAGAGAGTGCAGAGTGCTCAAGTGAGAAGTTAGTTCAACTGGTAACTGATGGAAAAAAGGGTGGGATTTATGGGAAAAGGTAGGAAACGAATACTTGCTATTGAACACCTGATACGAACCAGACAGTAGGATCCCCCAAAAGTGTAGATGACACACACAGCTTTATGTGATCCTCTCAAGCACCAGGGAATGGGCATGTAATTCCATTCAGAGATGAGGAAACTAAGGTTCAGGGAAGCTTGTAATTCACGCAGAATTGCTGTTAAACATGTCAGAGCCTGGATTCTAATTCAGGTCAGTCTAACTCCGAAACCTATGCCTTTTCCCCTAATGGGAAATATTACCCTTATCCCCTTCAAATTCAGGAAGATATTAATTCCACTGGCACGACAGACTCTAGTGAAGGGCAGGAGATTTCTGTGTGGGAGCTGTGATTAGGTGTTCTGCATGCAGAAAGAGAAAAAAGGAAGTGTCCAGAACGGGACTGGGAGCACCTTGCCAGCTCTTTCTTGGGAGCTGCAGAAATGATAGGCTGACAGGGACCTGGCCAAGAGCAGGGCTTAAGGCAAGGAAAGCCCACAGGACATGAAAAGGGAAAAGGTGTGGGACACAGAGAAAATTCAGGTCCCCTTACGCCGGGAGTTCTTCCTCATTGGGAACTTACGGTTTGCCAAGTCAACACAGGCACCCAGAGTATGGTGGAGCAGAAAGGGATGGGGAGGGACCCAACTACAGCAGGTCTTCTCTCCTTTACATTGGATTGATTTCTTGACCCCATTGTTTACATTGAACTTTTTAAGGAGCAGCGTGCTCAACAGAAATCTGTTCTTTTGGCCTGTGTTTACAAAGCTCATTTTTTACAATGGTCCCCAACCTTTTGGCATCAGGGACCGTTTCATGGAAGACAATTCTTCCATGCACTGGTGGGCAGGGTGGCAGGGAGCATGGGGAATCATCAGGCCTTAGATTTTTATAAGGAGTGCAACCTAGATCCTTCGCAGGCACAGTTCCTAATGGAGTTCGGGCTCCTAGGAGAATCTAATGCCCCCGCTGATCTGACAGCATCTGATCATCGGCTGCTCACCACTTGCTGTGGGTCCCGGGTTCCTAACAGGCCACAGACTGTTAGAAATCCCTGTTTTGAAAATATAAAAAAGTTGGGGCAACCGTAAAGTAGGAAAGAATTTTGCTTAGTGGAATATGAAACCCCTTCTGGGTAGATCAAATACTGGGGAGAAATACGAGACAGCAAAAAATAAAATACAATCAACAGTAAAATTCTCTCTCTCTCTCTCTCTCTCTATATATATATGTATATATATGAATGACATATTTTTATTCCTCTCTCCTTTGCAGACTGGCATATTAGGAAAAAGACCAAACCCAGCTGCTTCTGGCAAACAGGAAATCGTTTCAAATATAATTGAAATGTCAAATGACTTACAAGTCTAGACTCTGTTCCATCACAGGTTGTAAACAAGAGACTGCTCAGTGGAGGAGCAGCGTCCTAGACAGAGAAGGCAACAAGCTTTTCAGAAGGAAACACCCCAGCAATGGAGACGCTTTCATCTTCTATTTTTTCTTCTGAAATATTTTATTACTGTGTATATCACTGGGTGACATGACTCAGACTGTAAACATATTGGAGAGACGGGGGTGGTTTATAAAAACATATTTTCTTTTATATCATGCGAGGTGACTTAAAAATCTGGTGGGCATGCCAGATTTATGTGTGCATGTGATGGTGATGCCACTTTTGAGTCACTGGGGGAGATTATTTTATGAGGCTTCATTTGGTTTTACCAGGAATGTTTACCTCGGAGGAGACAGTGAATTTTGTACTCTTTGCTGGTGATAGAATTAGCCATGGTATCTTGATCCTGGTTTCATGAGATCTTAAAGTCTGGGCCCTGTGTCCAGTTGCACCCGGATGGTTGTATTTTCTAGTTTAGAAACTATAACAAGGGCACCTTGGGATTTGTTCTCTCCAGGCCTTTTCCTGGTGTCCTGTATTAGCTGTTCACCTACCCATTCATTCATTCATTCATTCATTTATTATGGGTTCTAAAAGACACAAGGGTCAATTTCCAATAAACCTGATCCTCCAAAATTTTGTTTTTTCTTTTTTGCCGTCTACAAGACTCACCTTACTTTCGCTCATTTAATTTTTAATTGACAAAAAACAATTGTATATATTTAGGAGGTACAATGTGATATTTTGATCTAGGTATAATATTATAGAAAGATTTTATCAGGATAATTAACCTGATGCCTATCACCTTACCAACACAACATTTTTTTGTGGTGAGAATATTAAAAATCGATTCTTTTAGCAATTTTGAAAAATAGAATGCATTTCTATTAACTGCAGTCAGCATGTAGTGCCATAGATCGCTAAAACTTATTTCTCCAGTCTGGCTGAAACTTTGTACCCCTTGATCAGTGGCTTTCCTTTCTCCATCTTTCCCTCTCTCAATCTCTGGTAGCCATCTTTCTACTCTCTGTTTCTTTGAGATATGATTTTTAGATTCCACGTATTAGTGAGATCGTATAGTATCTGTCTTTCTGTACCTGGCTTATTTTACCTAGTCTAACATTCTCCAGTTTCATCCACGTTGTTGAGAATGACATAATTTCCTTCCTTTTAGGCTATACAGGATTCCTTCAGGCATATATACATTTTCTCTATCCATTCATCCACTGATGGGCACTTAAGTTGCTTCCATATCTTGGCCGTTGTGAATAACGCTGAAATAAACATGGGAGTGCAGATTTCTCTTGGACATACAGATTTCAATTCTTTTGGATATATACCCAGAAGTGGGATTGCTGGATCATATGGTAATTCTATTTTTAGTTTTTTAAGGAACCTCCACACTATTTTCCAAAATGTCTGTACTGGTTTATATTCCTGCCAACAGTGTATGGGGTTCCCTTTTCTTCACATCTTTACCAACACTTGTTATCATTTGCACAGCAAAAGAAATAATCAACAGAGCAAACAGGTAACCTATAGAATGAAAGAAGATATTCACAAACTATACTTCTGACAAAGGACTAATATCCAGAGTCTACGAAGAACTCAAATCAGCAAGAACAAAGCAAATAACACCATTAAAAAGTGGACAAATGACACGAACAGACATTTCTCAAAAGAAGTTATACAAATGGCCAACAAACATATGAAAAAATACTCAACATCACTAATCACGAAATGCAAATTAAAACCACAGTGAGATATCAGTCAGTATGACCATTATTAAAAAATCAAAAAACAATAGACGCTAGCATGGATGCAGAGAAAAGGGAACACTTATACGCTATTGGTGGGAGTGTAAATTAGTACAACCTTTATGGAAAGCAGTATGAAGGTTATTCAAAGAACTAAAAGTAGATCTACCATTTGATCCAACAATTCCACTACCAGATATCTACCCTAAGGAACAGAGATTGTTACATAAAAAAGACACCTGCCCTTGCATGTTCATGGCAGCACAATTCACACTTGCAAAGATGCAGAATCAACCTAAATGCCCATCAGCCAATCAATATATAACAAAAGTGTGGTATATACTCACACCATGAAATATGATGTAGCCACAAAAAGAATGAAATCATGTCCTTTGCAACCACGTGGATGGAGCTGAAACTCATCATCCTAAGTAAACAGACTCAGAAACAGAAAACTGACCACCACATGGTCTCAGTCCTATGTGGGAGCTAAATAGTCACACAGGTGGACACCAATAAGTGGGGAGAGGAGACACTGGGGACACTGGGGACACCAATAAGTGGGGAGAGGAGAAGGGGATTAGGGTTCAGAAACTACCTGGGGGGCACGATATTCACTGTCTGGGAAATGGGTCACTTGTGATCCAGTTTCCATCACTACACAATATGTCCGGGTAACAAATACAAATGTGTACCTCCTGAATCTAGAAGAAAAAAAAGTGTGACTGTGGATAAGTAGCTTGAGCATCAAGGCTGTTGCCTCTCCACGTTGGGGTCAAATGAATCATAGCATTTCTATGTGCACCATGACCAAGGCGACAGTGAAATTTTCAGAGAATCTGGCTCCTGTGTCTTTCTCTTTTATGATCTTAGAAATTTCTTGTTTAGCAAAAACATGGAACCAACCATGCCGCCCATCGAAACTGGATAAAAAAAAAAGTGGTACATATACACAATGGAATATTAAGCAGTCATAAAGAAGGACAAAAATATGGACTTTGCAGCAACTTGGATGGATTTTGAGTCGATCATACTCAGTGATCCATCACAGAAACAAAGAACAGAGTACCATAAGCAGACCTTGAACAATTATCATAATACTATAAGAAAGGGATTGGCAAGTAGTGGGAAACTGCCAGGGGAGGGAGGGGCACACCTCATCAACAAGGCTACCTGCATAATCAACATTTGTAGACCTAACCGTGAATTGTACCCCACATCTTTAAAAAAAAAAAGAATAGCACAAAAAATGAAGTTAATATTATACTTAAAAAAAGGTGTCTCTTTCATTATTTATAGTTTATCCAATTACTGAGAGTGAGAATAGAGACTAGAGCAAAACAACAGAAGTGGTAAGAAAGAATTACTATAAAAGTTCTAATTTATAATATTTATTGATTGCCTTACACTATCTTTATGCTTTTACAAATATAATCTCTACTGGATATATGCATTGCCACTATTTCTTTTTTTTTTTTTTCAGTTGGAGTCTCACTCTGTCACCCAGACTGGAGTGCAGTGGCCGCTCCCGGCCGTCGCAGCCTCGACCTGCTGGGCTCCGGCGATCCTTCCGCCTCAGCCTTCCAAGTAGCTGGAACTACAGGTGCGCGCTACCACGCCCGGCTAATTTTTTGATTTTTTTATTCTATTGTAGAGAGGAGGTCTCGCCAAGTTGTCCAGGTGGGTCTCGAACCCACAGGCTCAGGCAATCCACTCACCTCGGCCTCCCAAGGCGCGGGATGGTGGGCTGAGCCACTGAGCCCGGCTTACCACTATTTCTTTATGAATCTCTTCCTCTTACCACAACGCTATTTGGACTATAAAAGGGACTGACTAGACCAAGGCCACATAACCAGGACACAGAGTGGGATTTAGCTAGCTCTCAGGTTCTTTCCAATACCTGATGATGTCCTGCCATCCTGCAGGGGCTCTTGGTGATCACATGCAGAGACAAATCTGTTGGTTTTTCAATTTGCTTTTGCCAAAACTAAAGACAAAAACCATCATTTACATGCAAATACTTATAACTTATGGACTGCTCTGATTTTTGAACCAGGATTTCCCAAATATGCCCCGTGGGATGTTAATAGGCATTAAAAGATGTTTTGTGGGCAAACCGATGTGATAATTGTGGGCCAAGATGTTGATATTCTGATATGGATCGTGAAACCTGCACATTATTGGTGGTAGTAGGTATAGTTTGCTTTCCAGGTGCATTTATTCATTGTCTTAGATTGGGTTCCCTGAAAACAGGCACTGAGATGAATTGCATGCTGAGTATTTATTGGGGTGTGTTCTTGGGAAATTATAACTACATGAAAGTGAGGAAGGCAGAATTGGGCAGAGGTAGAACCCGAGTTGTCACACAGCTGCAACTGAGTTGTAGCAGATGCCACCAGGAGCTCTAGAACTGGGACGGAGCCTCGAGAGTGTCCTGAATTGGGGCAGAAGGGTTGGGCTTTTGTATTCCTGCATCAGCCATCCTTGGCTGCTGGCTGCCTTTCGTTGATGCAGTTCCTTATATCTGGAGGCAATTCCCAGAGAAGGGTGCTTCTGTGGGTCTCAGGAGCTGGGATATGAGTGCATCAACCAACCATGAAGACAGAGTCTGGGCAAAGTATGCGGCATCTACCGCAGCCACGGAACACTTGTTTATGAACAGTTTCATGGAACCAGTGCTGCTTGGAGCACCCTGTGGGAAAGGCTGCCTTTTGAACTCCAAATGTGATCAATACGCCAGCTCTCCAAAGGAGAAATTGTGCCCTTGACTCTGAACAGCAGTGAACAAAGATGGAAATAATAGACAATGGAGACACCCAGAAGGAGGGAGGAGGGAGGTAGGGTAGGGTTCAGGAATTACCTATAGGATACAATGTTCACTATCTGGGAAATGGGTCACCTGAGGCCCAATCCCCGTCGCTACATAGCATGTCCATGTAACAAACATGCATGTGTACTCCCTGAATCTAAATTTTATTTTTAAGTAACACTAACTGGGGTCTGGAATTTGCTCCATTGCTGTTTTAACAAATTATTATTTCTTTAGCATAAGAGGAACAAAATAGTTACGGTATGTAAGACAAGAGAAGAGGCCCAAGACTCTCCAGCTCTTCCTGTATTGGGGTTGCTCACTCCATCTTCCTTTGCATCTAGGTTTCCAATAACTTCTAACATCTTCTATGTTAATAACAGCAAGACGTGCTAACTCCCCGCTTCTTCTCCCTCTGCCTCCCATAGCGTTTGGATACCTTGGGGGCAGATGGATAAGAGAGAAGGGTAAAACGTTTTCTATACATTTTCTGGGGTCATTCTTGGTCACTTCTCTTGTATTTGAAAGCGATCCATATCATCCAGTCAGGGTCCCCAAAGAGGAACTGAAAAGGGTCCGTTGAAGAGAGTTTGATAAAAGAACAATTTACAAAAGTGTCAGCAGGGTGAAGGGAAATCAACGTGGGAAGGTGCAATCTACCAGGAAAAGGCGGGGGGTGGGGGGTGGGGGGGGGAGGACACTCTTCCCGGAACCCAGGAGAACAGCAGTAGGGAGGATTTCCTGAGTTCACCCTTGGGTGGAGGGAGAGAGCCAGCCCACAGCAGCTCACTGGGAAGGAGCTGGAGGAAGTCTCTCTTGCCTGCCGATCCGACATGCCTTCCCCTTGGCTGGACCTGAGAGGAGAAGCCAGAGGTGCAGATGTGGTCCAAAGGGGTGAACCCTCAGGACACACAGCAGGGAGGAGAAGGGCAGAGGGAGGATCCCAAGGGGCAAAGAGAAATTCTATCACCCGGGCCTTCATGGAAGGCTGCTTTACATAGAGCTGAGTGGGTGCTTTCATTGTTTTTTTTTTTTTTTTTTTTAGTTTCTTTGTATATAGTTATTTTCTAATTTTGTCTGTTTATTTTTTCCCTTTAAAAAATTAGTTTACCTAATGATTTATTGTTCTCTTTTTTCTTTTTGGATTAAAAAACTAGATCTTCTTGTTATTAACTAGCTTATCTTTTTCTGTTTGATAATTCATTAATTTCTGCTTTTATCAAGTCTCTTCTCTGATATTTAAGTTTATTGCCACCAATTCTTACTTTTTCTGCTTTTTAAATTTATGATAGGGAAGTGCTTTTTTCTTTTTTTCTACCTTCTATTTTGATTTATCAAGATTCCTCTGTATCCCCCCCACCCACCTTTTTTTTTTGAGTCAGAGTCTTACTCTGTCACCCAGGCTGGAGTGCAGTGGCATAATCACAGCTCACCATAGTCTCGATCTGCTGGCCTCAGGTGATCCTTCCATCTCAACCTTCCAAGTATCTGGAACTATAGGCACATGTCACCACACCTGGTTAACTTTCTGATTTATTGTCAAGAATGGCTAAGAGCTGGGTTTTCAAAAATACACAGCCACAGTACATGAGGTCTTGGGATGCTTAAGTTGGAAAGATGAAACTGAGAACCCCTACAAAAGTTGACATTCTCAAAGGACTGCAACCCCATTTTAAATTACCAATGACCCCACCAGCCCAGCAGAATTACCAGACACTTACATCTACAGTTCTGAATGGGTGGAAACAATCCTTTGTGCCTGTAAGTCTTACATTAGTTTAACATGTTTTATTTTATCTGTGCACAAGGGATATGAAACTTCAAGCCAAAGCCAAGAAATTAACAAAGAAACATAAAGTAAAGGGTCTTTTGAAAGTAATTCTCCATGAAGAATTACAACATGCTTGAGAAAACAATCCACTACAAGTGAAAGGTAGTAGACGCAGCAGGATGATTAATTTATCAAGAACTTGAGATAACAGAAAAACAATATAATATGAACTATAAAGTAAGGATGTTTGAAGTATGAAAATGATTTTAAGTCTTACAATATAAGGAAAGAATTAGACTCCATAAATAATGAACAGACAGATACAAAAAAGAACCAAATGAAACCTCTATAAATGGAAAGTATTTTCATTAAAATTAGCAAGTGAACGGGGAGTTTAAACAACACATTACCCCAAATAGATTTGAAAAAATTATCCAGGATACAGTACAGAAAAATAATGAGTTACAAAATATGAAACAAGTTAAGAAACATGAAAGATAGGATGAGATGGTCCAACAGATATCAAGTTGGAATAGAGGTAAGATTTAAAGAAATAATGTTTAAGCATTTGTTTTTCACATAGATGAAACACATGACTCATATTAAATAAGCATATATCTCAAGTAGAATAAATAAAAATAAAACAACACCTAGAACAGTATGATAAAACTGTAAAATACTAATGTCAGAGAGAAATTATTTAAAACGACCAGAGAGAAAAGAAAAACTACCTACCCAGAAACAAAAATTAACTAACAGAACTCAACAACTACAATAGAAGCCAGAAGACAGTGGAATCTTGTAGAAATCCTGAGAGATAAAAGTGTTCAACCTAAAATTCTATATTCAGATAAAAATCTCTACTTTATTAGTTAATTAGGAACACGTAAATTAAGGACATTTCAGATAAATGCTGACATAATTTATAATTCACAGATTCTATCTGGAAAAGTTTCACGAGGATGTACTGCAGTGAGAAGACAAGTTTCCCCAAGGGAAAGATGAAAATACAAGAGGTGCGGCTCAACTAATAAGTTGTTTAAACTTTAGATAAATCTAAATAAACAACGGCTGTAAAATTAATAGTAAATATAATGAATGGTTTAGAATAGTTTAAATCTAGACTGATTTAGAGTACTTAACCAAAATTAGATGTGAGCCAAGAGAGATGACAAGATAAAGGTCTTCACTGTACTTTTCCCCTGGAGGCTAAACACAGTAGATCTTGACAAAGGCGTGTATGGGAATGTAAGGATACTGCAGGCAGTGTGGTAACCTGTATTGGATCTTGGAACAGAAAGAGGACACTGGTGGAAAAGCTAGCAAAATCCAAACACAATCTGGAGTTTAGTGAATAGTAATGCATCAATGTTGTGTGTGTGTTTTTTTAGTTTTAACAAATGTGACATTGCAAATAAGGTATTAACAACAGAGAAAACTGGGTAAGAGGTATTTAAAAAAACCTCCTTATTCTACATTTGTAACTTTTCTGTAAACCTAAAATTATTCTAGAATTGAAACTTTATTATAATGTGGCACATATACACAATGGAATATTATGCAGCCATAAAGAAGGACAAATATATGAACTTCGCAGCAACTTGGATGGATTTAGAGTCAACCATACTCTGTGATCTATCACAGAAACAAAGAACAGAGTACCATATGTTCTCACTCATAAGTGGACCTTGAACAATTATAAGACTATGAGAAAGTGATTGACATTAGTGGGAAACTGTCAGGGGAGAGGGGTGGGATTGGCAGTTGAGGGAAACTGCTAGGGGAGGGAGGGGCATACGGGTACCTGCATGATCAGTGTTTATATACCTAACCCTGAATTGTACCCCACATCTTTATAATAAAAATTAAAAAAAAACTTTATAAAAATAATTTTTAATGTAAAGATAGTCACTAAAGACTAGAACAAGACTGTATAACCTCCAAACCAATAGAGTCGAGGGGCCGGGCACAGTGGCTCAAACCTGTGATCCCAGCGCTTTGGGAGGCAGAGGCGAGAGGATTACCTGAGCCCACCCTCCCTTGAGGGAGGTGTAGTATCAACTATTGCTCTCTGCTCTGACCCTCTGCATTGTTATCTCGCCAGTTCCCTCACCAATTATTAAATAACCATTGCCATGTGCTTACTTCCTATTGGTATGGGAGTCTTGTCTTTTTAAGAATCACATTTTGGCATTGTATCATGTATCGCCTAAGGATTTGACTCGACTCTTGGAAGAGAGCCCTTGAGATTTAGTCCGTTGTTAGGTTTGACATTCCACCTCATAACTACCAAATTACCACCTTGCTGTCACCTAAATCTGACGTCAACTGCAACATTTCTATGCATAGGATACATTTCTACCTCCTTTCATCTTTCTTGTGTTGGTACCCTGTAGTGCTTGTTCACACCAGGAGATCCCCTCCCTCTTCATTAGTCAGCCATTTATCCCTTCATTTGTTTAACAAGATTGAAAAGTTTCTTCCTTGTCTTGTATGTAGCTCCACCAGCAGAGCCTGTCCCAGTGCTTGGCACGCAATCACAAACAATTGATAGATTGTTGTGAAGTCAATACATGAATGAATGTACATGAGACATGGTGCCAGATTCATGTAAGCATCAATGAAATACTGGTTACCTTCAAGGTCGGAGAGGAGAGAGACTTGCAAACAACATGTTTTAATCAAAGGGATGCTTTATTATAGTGGTGCAAAGTTATCACTGGTTCAGATAAAAGGCTTCGTGGAGAAGGTGGTCTGAGTTTTGAAAAAAAGTGAAAATTCATTTCATGGTGGAATGAGAGTAAAAGCCTGGAAGGCATGGGTGTTTGGAATTAAATGGTGTGCTCTGGAAACTGTAGGTTACCTCTTTGATGGCCCTCGAAGACCTCCAGCTCCAGGAAGTGTAATCTACCAAGGGCTACGGGGCCTGCTCTCTGAAATCCATCCTGGGTCTCTCTGAGGCCCACCAGCTGCTCCTGCCAGCGACTAAATGAGGCAGAAATACCAGGGCTGGTCCATTCTTGGGAGCCGGGAACTCCTTTTTTGGCAGACATCGTTCCCCGATGGCCTTGCTGCAACCTTCTTAGAATCTCCAGCAGTCTGGGATGCTTCTACCAGACCTTCTCTCTCATGGTCTCTCTCTCTCTCTCTCCCTCACTTGGGGTTAAACTGCCATCACGACCTCATAGTCCTTCCAGCCTCGTCCAGCTCATTTTCTCAGGTGTTAGCCATGGTCAAATCTATCCACTTTGAATCCCATTTTGATGTCTGCTTCTTGGTGGACCCAGACTAACACGTATCATCTGTATCTTCTGCAGGGAGGATATAGAAAAAGATACCAAACGTATTCGTCTTGTGGAGAGGCTCTGATACCACTCTCAAATTTGGGACTCAGGCAGAGGGAGCGTCAGTGACGCTTTTAGAGGAAAGAGAAGTGAGATCTGGCTTGTGTTTCGGGGAGACGATCACGGTAAAGGCAGGAAGGGTAGAATTTTGGGACATTGTTGCAATGACCTAGATGAGTTCCAAGAGAGTTGAAGCCATGTAGGAATAGTAGAGAGAGCAACCTGACTTCACAGCTCCCGCAGGAGAAAGTATAGTATATGACTGGTGTGAAATTTTATGCTCTCTCGACTTCATGGAGAAGAACGCGATCCTTATTTAAGTTTGTTAGAAAAGACCCTAAGTGTGAAGTGTTCCAAAAAAAAAATCATCATCATCATCATTTTGGGCTTCATCATTTTTTCCAGGCATAGCCTTCCCCACAGAGAGTTCCAGAATGGTACCAGACAAACAACAAAAGTTTCTACCTCTCTCTCCAGTGTTTTTCTTTCTAAAGAGCAATTGAAAACAGAAAAGACCCGTTCCACCTTTGTGTGACTTTCTCTGTCTCGGGCCTCTGTGGACAAATCCCCCAAGGCTCCTTGCGTCCTGTGGTCCTTGAGCCTTTCCACGAGGTCTCACGGGGTCGTTGCGGGATAGTATTTTAGATTTGAAATGAGAAGCAAGCTCAAAAAACCAAGCACTGTGTCTAATGACCGGACGTGGGGGTGTGGGCAAGAACACTGAGATGGAGATTATAAACGGAATGTTGGCCAAGCCTGCCATAGTCCTGACTTCCACTGCAGCTGTCCTCTTTATACCCAGAACCAGGGCAGAAGAATAGCGCCCTGGAAAACAGAAGGGCGCAAGGGTTCTTGAAAGGCCCCTGGCAATGGGAAACACAAGCCCTGCCATGCCTTGAACGAAACTGTCAAACTTTCAAACTTCCGGCTGAATGGGTGCTCAAGATTCCTTGCAAATAAGGGGCCGTCAGGTGCTCGGAGGGTGAGTGGGCCCATTTGCCTCCAGGCACCATTTCGGAGTGCGGCATTAGCCACTTCCTATCTGAACAAACAGGAAGCCTGTTAAAAATGCCCATTGTCCCCTCCTGCCTGTGCTGAAAGGACTGTTAAAAGACCAAGTCCACAGCCCTTGCCAAGTCAAGAAACTCGGGGAACATGCAGCTGCTGGCGCCACCTGTGTCTACCCGAGTCCGGCTAAGAGGCTTTCTCCTCAGGGCACCCTCATTCTAGAGTGATGGCTCCTGCAGTGCCAGGAGCAGGCCGAGGGGTTGAACGGGAAAGGAGGGGATGAGATACAGTTCGCGGTCACGCGTTGCAGAAAGCACTCGGCTCTTTCCTCCCTTCTTCCTCAATTTCAGCAACAATCAGGAATCTCTGGCCCCTACCCCCCAACCTCTGAAACGTTCTGGCTGTGAGTCAAATCCAACACGAAACACCTGCCTTCCACTGCTGTAACACAAGCACAAAACACCACATGCCTGTTGGCAAGGGAGAGAAAAGGGGCCCGTCAAAGAAAAGCGTCCCTGACATTATTTAAAAAGTGAAGTCCTGCTTCTGGCCTCACTTTCTTTCTCTGACACACACACACACACACACACACACACACACACACACACACACACTTCAGGCCTCTCTAAAGTTTTGCACGTGTTTCTGGCTACTTCACTGTCAATCAATCGCTGAATGAGAGAGGCAGCCTTCTCCTAGGGCCACCCTCTGTGGATAACAGGTGTGCGTGGAGGGGTGTGTGTGTGTATGTGTGTGGTGCTGATGAATGGAACAGCTCTCAGAGGGGCACTAGCCAAAGAAAGGGCTTCATCAGGAACATCAGATGCTTAGGCCAGGACTCACACCCAACTTGGAAATGAATTTTGCCCCCACAGCGTTTCCAGCACAGCCTCAAGGACCTGGTGATCCTGTGCCCAGCCAGGCACCCTTGGTATATGTGGGAAAGGTATACGTGGTGTGGCGGTCAGAAGAGGCGATCTGGCACACGGAGGCTTTATACCTGGTAAATGAAGCAGCCTCAGGACTTTGCGGGTGGCATCTCTGCGTGACCATGCTTCCCCTGGCTGTGAGACGACTGTCCATGCTGAGTCACGGCTGTGTCACCCTCAGGCCTGAAACGAGGGCTCTGTGTCCACGCCATTCTAGCTGGATGGCCCAGTGTCCTGCTGTCTTTCACCCTGGCCTCTCCTGCCCATCCATGCTGGGTGACTCCCAGCCAAGCCTCCCTACCCTTCTGACCCGGCTGGGCCACGCAGCGAGCTCTTGCAAGGTCGGCAACAGACAGTGGGGCGCTCCATGAAAGCGGTCTCCCGTGGGCAGCTGGATGTTTCTCCATGGAAGGAACCGGTCATCAGAGGACCCGGAGGATGTGGGGTGGCACCTTGGGCTGTTTTCTTCCTCTTTGGCCTCCTTTTGCTTACCCTCTTGGAAGGAGCACGGGCCGCTGGCGGTGCCCACAGTTCACTTGTCCCCATGAAGGCAGCTTGACAGCTACATGAATCACACCGAGATACCACGAATAGGTTGCTGCCTGAGACTGTACCAGACCACCCAAGCGCAGCAGGGCCCTCTGAGGCCTGCACACAAATACGGTGATGCAAATCGCTTCACCCTTTTGTTTACTCCCCAGCACCCTGGAACAATATGGGCTTCCTAACTCTTTTGCTCCATGGCTTCCACTGCCCCACGACCGTCCTGGTCTGTTTCTCAACCCTTCTCCCCATTCCAACTTCTTATACTCCCCCGCCCCCCATTGCTCCAGGCTCTCCAGGCTTCAGCAGAGGCTTGTGCATCCAGCAGGTAAGGAGAGGCGGAAGGCCCTGCAGGGGCCGTGGTCTCAGGTGGGATGGATGGGTGGGGAGGATAAGACGGAGGGATGAGCAGTCCCTGGGGAGCAGGGCAGGTCCAGCAGAGCACACAAGATGCTGCCCAGAGCTGTGGCAACTCCTACTTCTTGGACCTAGAGGGACTGTGGTGCCGTGCTAGGTGCCTGGGTTTCTGCACAGCCCCATGACAGATGCCCCAGGCCTCTGCCCCTGGTGCAGAAGGGAAGGTGAGAAGGGCAGTGAAACCGGAGAGTGAAGACCTGGCTTTAGTTCCTAGCCTTCAGCCTGTTTCTCAAGCTCTGTCTATAGTGCTCACCCTTGGGAGGTGTTGGGGACACGGTGCACAGTCCTGCACCACCCGAGGTGACAAGCCTTGAGCCAGCTGGCCCTCCATTTCCGAGCTGTCCTCATCTCCTGCATCTTGGCCAGCCCCCTGCAGCCAGCTAACCTCCCTGTGCAGGGACTGCTCAGGGCTGCTCCCTCTCGGGGCCTTTGAGTTTGTGGAATCCTTGTGGCTCTTTCTCTCACACCCTTCAAGCTTTGCTCAAATGCCGTCTTCTTGGTCAAGCCTTTCCTAAACGCCTTATTTCCACCTCAACTGACCCCAATGCGGTACGCCCTCTCTTCCCTGCTTAATTTTTCTTTATAGCATTTCACTTTCTGACCCGTGTCACCATTTTCCTACGTTATGTTGTTTGCTGTCTTCCTCAACTAGTGCCGTAACACTTTGAGGGTAAGAGCTGCGGATCGTTTCGCTCAGTGATGTGTCCTAGATAACTAGAGTGTGGTCTCCACATGGTAGGTGCCCCGTACGTGTTTGTTGAGAGATTAATTACTACAACCAAGAGATGTGCAATGAGCCATGGGGACTTGGGGGAAGCAATGATGTATTAGCCTGCAGGGACGAGGCGGGGGGGCCGAGTCCTGAGTTTATCAGCCAGGGATCAATCACCCTGTCAGAGATGTTGGAAGCAATATTGGAATTAAGAAGATACACTTCCTCCTAGTCCTTTCTTAGCATGACACCGCTGGCTCCAAGAAATGTGTATTTTTCTCCAAAAATAAAGTATATCTGTGGTAGGCTGAATAGTGGCTGCCAAAGATATTCATGTGCTAATAGTCTCCAGAATCCAGGTAGAAGAGATTTTGCAGATGTGATTAAATAAAGGATTTTTGAGATGGGGAGATTATTTTGGCTTATCCTGATGAGCCCAACGTAATTACAGATATCCTTGTAAAAGGGAGGCCGGGAGGCTCGGAGAGAGAGAGCGAGATGTGTCAGCAGGAGCAGAGATTGGAACAACGTTGGGCCTTAAACCAAGGCATATGGGAAGCTTCTAGAAGTTAGAAAAGGAAAGAAATGGATTTTCTCCTAGAAGCTCCAGAAGGAACACAGGCCCACTGACACCTTGATTTTAGCCCAGTGAAATGTATTTTGGACTTCTGACCTCCAGAACTGTAAGATAATATATTCGTGTTATCTTAAGCCACTGTGATTATTATAGCAGCGACAGGAAACAAATACGATATTCGTTTTATATTTTGAGCATTTTTTTCTCCACCGTTTTCCTTGTTTTGGGCTTTTGCTCTGCTGAGGTTACTCCTACAGGTGGGCACCACTCAGACATCTTCTTGTCCATCTTTGTACATGAACTTCTCAAAGCGGAATTAATCTGCGCGCTCTTTGTGTGATTCCTAAAGCCTTTTAAAAAATGAGTGTCGCCAAAGGGAGGCCCAAACTTTAGCTGTATAATGACCACTTGTATATCTAATCCTGAATTGTACCCCACACCTTTAAAATAAAATTTAAAAAAATGAGTGTCTGCTAGGATTATTTGAATTTGTACAATCCACGCTTTTACAGATATGTTTATTTATAAGTGCTTCCTAAGCTGTTCTCTCTGTCTCTCTCTTTTAAATAGAGACAAGGTCTTGCTGTGTAGCTTAGGCTGGTCTTGAACTCCTGGACTTGAGAAATCCTCCCGTTTTGGCCTCCCAAAGTGCTTGGATTACAGGCATGAGCCACTGTGCCTTCCCCTTCCCAAGCTTCTTGAAGTGCTCTCAGTAATTCTCAAAGGGCTGTGCTTTGGTCTCTGGTACAGGCTGACCCTTCTGTCTCTGGAATATCTCTGCTGGAATGAATACTCTTTTTCATACCCTCACACTTAAGATTGTGTCAGTTCTGTGCCACCACCAAATGTGGGTGGAGTAGAGCAGGAGTTAGAATTCTGGTCGTCCATCTGAGCAGAGCTCTCTGGTGGCTCCCCTCCTGCCAGCATCCTCCTCCGTGTGTCTGTCATGTTCTTCATCCAACATGCATCTGCTGAATTCCTACAAGGCACAATGCTTCCTTTCCACCACTAAGAAATATGAAAAACCAGGTGCAAAAACACCCCCAAATTATATGCAGATGGAATTTCTGTGGAATGTCTGCAGTATTCACAGACCTGAACGTAATGTCAAGAAAATGTCAGTAGACCTAAGGTGATGGATTTGCTTTGTCCTTTGGTGTAAGTTGGTTGCAAACCCCCCTCTTTTCAATCTGCATCTTCATTCTTTATCTTCCAGGTGGTTGGGCTAACCCTCCTGCAGACAGAGTAGGTGAGTGGCACTCAGGATGTTGGAAGAACAGGAAAGATAGCACTAAAACTAAAACTGGATCATGCTATTTAAGTGGGGGGGCTGGATATTTTGATCTACAACTTTCATCTGTGCCATTCAATATCGATCATTTGAAACACGGCTAGTGCAACTGAAGACTCGATATTAAATTCAATTTAATTTTATGTATTAAAATATAGATTTTAAAGTGACACCTGCTTCAATTACTGGGAAACTTTTAAGTATGTGTAGAACAACTTGAGTATTTCAGTTTACTTTTCAATGATAAGCTTTATGAAGAAAATACAGATAAGGTGTTTCTGATGAAAATTTGGCATACAAATTAAGATGTGCTAGATTTTGAAACCTTGATATGAGAAAAATAATATAAAATATGTCAATAATTTTGTATTAATTACATGTGGAAATGATACAATTTTGGACATATTGGGTTAAAGAAAAATATATTATTAACATTCATTTCGCCTGTTTCTTTTTTTATTGTAGTTACTAGAAAATTTAAAACTGCATCTGTAGGTCACATTGTATTTCTATTGGCTAGTGCTGTCTTGGTTGATCCCTATTCTTCTTGGATAACACCATCTTAACAAGGTTGGAAATATTTGATCACATGCATAATAATGTGTTTCAATTCTTTAATGGAGTTACAAGTAGAATTTTGAAAAAAAAAATTTGAATTTTTGCTGGTGTTTCCATATGGATTCTACTTTGGAGAGTAGACTTAGAAGAAAAGATACATTTTAGCTATGTACACTCTTAGCATGTGAAACAAAGAATAGTAAAAACAAGAATAAAACTACCAAAATAGGCAAACAAAACACAAAAACACCAGGACAAATGCTTTGCTCCTAACTGGTCTTGAATCAAAGGCGTCTTCCAAAAGCTTTCAGTGGATATATTTAGAAGGTGACTTTGGCTTTTACTGCTCTGAAGGAAGAGGATATTTGGAATGTTTCCTTATTTACCCCACAAAACTCATTTGAGACTTTAACTATCCCTTCAGTGCCCTTATAGTCTTAGAAGAGACACCCATTCTTATTTATGATTTATATCTTTATGTGTTCTTGGGACTTTCTCTTTTATCCCCAAGCAGTCTCGACAATCGATAAGTTGTTATCATCATCATCATCATCATCATCATCATCCTGACGACGTGTTCTTCCTTTTACTTACACACACACACACACACACACACACACCCTGTGGTGGTGGTGTACAGTTTTCCTCTCTATCAGGGCATTCTCACAAAGGCTACATACTAGTACAGTGTTGGCTTCAGCCTGCTGCCTTGCACATGGCAGATACACATACTGAAAAAATAGTCTATAAAAACATCCTTATTTGAAATGATTAGCAACCATTTAAGAAGAGTTCACATTTATTATGTGTACGCGGTGTATGCTTATGCTGTGTATGATGAGTCTGCATGTGTGTGCTGTGTATGTGTGTGCTGCGTATGTGTATGCTGTATGCCAACTTTTGTACTTCACTAATACTTACATTCTTAACCATAATACCGATCTAAGAGTAACCACAGGGGAAGCTAACATTTGTCGAGCACTTACTCTGTGCCAGGACTCTTCATTTCATCTTTATAGAAACGCAGGAGGTGAGTTCTGTTTAACCTTCCCGACTTAGAGACAGGGAAATGGATGTTCCTAGAAGTGAAGCAACGTGCCCAAAGTCAGTTGGTTAGTCACTAAAAGAAGTCATGCAATCTGAGCCCATCGGACCACTCTGACTGCACTTCTCTTATACGGCGCACAAAGTCTAAGCCCAGGCCTGTCACTTCAGGTGTGTGGACTTCGCATCCACTTTGGAGGCAGCATGCAGGTGGATCTGAACGAAGCTGGCTCCTGGGCTGGTGAGGACTGTGTGCTCAGCAGAGAAAACTCAGAACCACTCCCAGAGACCAAGACGTGTGTGAAAAACTCCTTTTGCTGAACATGAGCTCATATTCCTAAATTATGAAGCATGAGAGTTAAAACACTGCAGTAAAAGGGCATCATCAGATAAATAAAAGCAAATAGCCAAAGGAAAAGAAAAAAAATAGCAAAGACATGGAACCAACCTTGGTGCCCATCCATGGTGGGCTGGAGAAGGAAAATGTGGTGCATATGCACCATGGAATACTATGCAGTCATAAAAAGAATGAAATCATGTCCTTTGCATCAACGTGGATGCAGCTGGAGACCATTACTATAAGCAAATTAACACAGAAACAGTAAGTCAAATACCACATGTTCTCACTTATAAGAGGAAGCTAAACCCTGGGCACAAAAATGCATCAGGAGGGGAACAACAGGAGGGGACTTTTATAAGGGAGAGGGAAGGAGGAGGGTGAGGGTTGAAAACTCTCTATTGGATATCATGCTCACTATTTGGGTGCCAGGCTTAATAAGAGCCCAACCTCACCATCAGGCAGTATACCCACATAACAAACCAGCACACGTACCTCCTGAATCTAAAATTTAAAAAAGAAAAGTCTTTTTATGTTTATAAGGTAACATATTCACCCTTAAATACCTGAATTAAAAAAAAAATCTTAATGGTAATGACAAAATGCATGCACAAAAGTATTTCAACTCAAGCAAATAAAACAACAAAAATCAACAGCAATAATAATGAAAATCACAAAGTAAATCAAAAGAAAACAAAAAGAAATAGAAAAGAAAAGCATCAATTAATGAAACAGGCAAACTTCTTAGAGATAAAAGTTGGTTCTTTAAAAAGACTACCTCTGATAAGATTAGAGAGAACAAACAACCCAGAAAAGGTGGAATAATTCAGATTTAACTGTTATTTTTTAAAATATAAGAATAATAGGAATATCTTTAAGCCTACAATCTTGGAAACCTAGATATTAAAGGAGAGAGATAGGACTGACCAGTCTTGCCTTCTTTTCCACATATTCTTTGGCTGCTTGCTGTTTCTGGACTTTTCCTCCCAGCCCAGAATGACTTCATTTTATCTTGTCTCATTTCCATAAAATAGTTGGAGAAGACATGTGAGTAGGGTTGCCAGATGTAGCAAATACAAATTCAGAATGCCAAGTTAGATTCGAATTTTAGGTAGAGAACAAGTAATTTTTATTTCATGTAAGTCCCAAATATTGTAACGTGAGACAGATGAAGGGATACTCCCCTCCAAAAAGCAGAATTATCTTTTGGAGTGCGGGCCTTTTGTAGGACAAGCTCCCACAGCTTGGTAAGTGTTCTAGGAATCCATAGGCATCAGCGTACCCGCATGTGTTATTGTGAGAGGCTAATTGTGGAAGATACAGGTGACTGGTTCTTTCGCTATGGCAACACACCTGCCCACGCAGCACTCCCTGGGTGTTCAGCAGTTTTTGACGAAAAACAGGGTGACCCTTGCGCCCCACCCTCCCTATTCACCCGATCTCATTCCAAGCGACTTTTTCTTTAATTTCCCCAGAGAAAAAGTCCTCAAAAGGAAACGATTCTACTCCAAATTTTCATTCCAAAAAAAAAGAAGAAACGATTTGTTAACGTGGAAGAGATGAAACAAAAACGGCAGAAGCACAAAAAGCATCAAAAGTAACCTGTTCAAAAACTGTTTTGAGCAAGGGAAAAGCATCTTGATAGATGTTATCAGTATTTGGAAGGCGGCTGAAGTTGAAGCACATAGGGATAAATGCACAATTTTTAATAAATAAATACGTTTTGGGGGGTCCCCATCATATTTATACTAAAACATTATTTGTCATTAATCTGAAAGCAAAGTACAGGACACTCCGGTAGGCGACATTCTGGCCATACTTATACTAAAAAAAAAAATGTGTTGCTTATCTGAAATTCAAATTTTACTGTACAACCCAAATTTTATACGACACCCTTCATTCCCGAGGAAGTGATTTGCTGCTGTGTATGACTGTAGATTACCTGTGGAAGTTTCAGGGGGCAGGGGTGAGTATTTCCGTCTTTAGTTCTGGTCCTGCACCTTAGAGAAGGCCAGGAGCCTGGGAGGCCCTGGTGTGGGACGGTTTCCACTTGGCATTCTGGTAAGGGGGTCTGTCTTACTCTTCAATTTATTATAGAGAGCAAAAAGTTTCCACAGATCTTGGACACTTTGGTTGAAGACTTAGTATTCAGATCCAAATCAGATTTGCTGTTTCTTTTGGAAGAGAGTATCTCTGCTCCAGACGTTCTAACTCATCTGCTCATCACTACCATGCACTTCATTAAAAAAAAAAAAAAAAAATGAGGGTCGTGGAGTACATGTGAGGATTTGCTACCTAAGTAAATTGTGTGAAGTAATATTTGGGCCTCTAGTGAGCCCTTTCTCACCCGGTAGTGGACGCTGGACCCCCTGGGTGGCTGTGATTGCGCTCTATTTTTGATTTCTTAAGGGTCGCTCAAACCCTTTTATCATTAAAGTGCATCTACTTATAGCTCTGGGTTTCTGACTGAAATGAGAGGGAGGAAACGGCTTATGTTTTTGACACTGTTTTCCAATTATTAATCATTTGGGGTTTTTAATGGTAAGACAGAAAACAAGAAGGAGGGAGGAGAGTCGGTAAGTGGTGGGGGGTGTGAGTTTTACTGGCTTCAGCCACTTAACTTCTGGCTTAATTCCTTTTTAAAACGTTGTTTACCTTCTACCCCACCCCACCCTCTTGCAAAATACTTTTAAAAGAATGGTTAACCGGAGGAGGATCAAGGATCTTGTTTTCTTTTCATTCTTTTTGATTCGTGTTCCTTTGTCTTGAAAGCGCCTGTAATCCCTCATCTTCAGAGCTCGCTCCCTGCTGACAGGGTGAAGGCAGCAAAACCTCCCTTGGCTTTGAGATAAACCATCCCAAGCCGATCCTTAGCTACACAAACTTTCTCCCTTGAGACCTCTCTTGCAATGTTTGGAATTCTAGAACTTATTCCTTGAAAACGGGAAAAGCAAACATTGCAGGGTATGTCTTTCAGAAGCATGTAACCAGAGCTTCTCATGATCTGGAGAGTGGGAGGAAAACCTTGCATTGAATGTGTCTGATAACTTCTTTCTTGCAGCAAGCATTTATTGAGCTTTTACTATACGCTACCAGCTAGGTCTGAGGAAAGGCAAAAGATAAATATAATGGGATTGTGTCCACAGACATACAAGGAGCTTGCTTATAAAATAGTTGGAAACAAAAACAGTCAATTTTCTAAGACCCCCATCATCTACCAGGTCAGGAAACCCTGTTAAACAGTCTTACAGGAGACAGTATCTGTCCATGATTGAATTTTAAAATTTCTTTAAAATTTTATGTTACCGTGGAGATGTGGAACACAAGTAAGGGTTCACGACCCAAGTAGGCTGCATGCAAGTAAAGTGTGGGCCTCCAACTGACCTTCACGCCCCCTGGTTTCGGACCAGGTACGCTTTGTGTCGTTACATGCCCCACCCCTTCCTCCCTGGCAGTACCCAGTGACTGCCACTCCCTCCCTTGTGCTAACGTGACTAGTGTTCAGGGCCCACTTATGAGTGAGAGTGTGTGGTATTCAGTTCCTTGTTTCTGTGATAGGTCACTAAATATGATGGTCTCCCAGTCCATCCAAGTTGCTGCAAAATTCATGATTTTGTTCTTCTTTATGGCTGTGTAATACTCCATCGTGTATATGTACCCTGTTTTCTTTATCCAGTCCACTTTTGATGGGCAGTGGGGTTGGCGCCATGCTTTTTCTATTGTGAACAGTGCTGCTATAAACATGCGTGAGCAGGGTTAGTTTCTAAGCTCTGTGAGCTCCAGGAGGGAGAGTCTGTGCCTCTTTTGATTATTGTTATAGTCTCAGCCTTTAGTTGACGCATTCTAGGGACTCCTTGAATAGTGAGTGAATGAATGAATGATTGAATGAGCAAACTGGAATTAATACAAGATGGAATTTGATTCGTCCCTCACAAGTGGAGATTGATGTGAACAGAGGAGGGAGCAGTGCATTCAAGGACCACTTTGCTGATGCTGAAGACAAGGTAGAGATGAGGTGATCACGGCTGGAAGATGGACCCTGGTCATGGACCCTGAGTGCCTGTTTGTCAGAGGCCAAGCTCCCATCCCAGCTCTGAAGGCCCCTGATTTTAAAAAAAATTTTTATTATAAAGATGTGGGGTACAATTCAGGGTTAGGTCTATAAACATTGATCAGGCAGGTACCCTTGTTGATGAGGTGTGGCCCTCCCTCCCCTAGCAGTTTCCCTCAACTGCCAATCCCACCCCCACTCCCCTGACAGTTTCCCATTACTGCCAATCGCTTTGTTTTGGCATAAGGTCCCTGATTTAAAGTAGGGTCTCGCATTGCGATATCTAAGAGGCTTTGCTCTGATCTCTAGTTTTATGCCGATTTAAATAAAAAGCAGCGCCTTTCTTTCTGACTATTGCTTCTCTATTCCTCATGGTATCAAACCTCCCTGCAGACCTACTAAGCATTTCACGTGTATTTTTCAGGAGTTTATCTTCTGTGAATTGCAAAATAGACTCCAATGGTTTTCAGAAATCTATGTCTGAAATTCATGGGAAATCCATTCCTAATTCACACCCAAGGGCTTACTTCCTAGTCTAACCACTTGGCTTTGGCCTATGACCCTCATTCAAATCCACCACCTGCATCCTCCAGGGTCTTTATAAGTCCAAGACAAGGAATAGCCGGGAAGAGCTGAATGACGTTTTTCATTATCAGGAAAGCAGGATGCCAGGGATCCTCAAAACAGGAAGGTTCCTTAGAGATCATTTGGGTCAACCCTTTTAGGAAAAGGTGGCCCAGAGCAAAGAAGTGACCTGTCCAACCCCGTTGCATATCACTGACAAGGTGGGGATAAGGGCACTCTAGGAAATATTGGGTGAGTTATTTCAGCTCAAACCTCCACTCTA